>JAZHYW010030420.1:0-17079 GCA_037355805.1 Ixodes ricinus | reverse complement strand
ACTTAATAGCCGCCTACAACACTACAACGGGCCCTTAAGTGCCGGCAAATAGTCTTCCTATTAATGGCCCTGCACTGAAAGGTGATTACGACCAATCAGTCTTACCGAAACAGGCTCTCCTTTATCAATTAATCCATGAGCCAGCTTCGAAGCGTCTCACAAATCACAAGAACCGTCTAATGGAGCGGCGAGCCAAGCTCGTGATGTTGGCAACTAGTGAAATACATCGCACATTCAAAGTTTGTTCAACCAAATTTTAACTGAACGTAGACATCGAGCTCGTCTCGTGTATATACACTCCTAAATGAATAACCAATTATTATCCGTTGCTACTATTTGAATCCCTACAAACGATCGCTTACGCCGCGGCCGAGCAGCGCGCACGCAGCGTGCATCCGACGAAGGCCCGCCGGTAGTCAAACGAACAAATTCGAGGGATGGCGTAGGTAACCGACAAATTGAGAAGGAAAATAAACCCCGATGCCGCGACCCGTCTACCCATTCAAACGACGCAGATCCGGTCCGCGCCGAGGTCATTGTATTCTCCGGGCGTGTCCTGTATTCCCCTTAGTAAAGTATTTGCGATAAGCAGCGTTCGCGTCACACCAATATCAACTTCGGTCGAGTCGCACGACGTCGTGCGCATATCATTACTTATAATGCATAGGAAAAGTTGCGCATCACCTGGCGATGATGGTCAGCGTGTCCAAGGTAGGCGCGTTGAGGCCCAGCCGCCTCAATTTGTAGCCCACACTCCGCAGCAACTGATGAATCAGATCTGAAGAGTTCACGGTAGACTTGTAGTTCACAAGGATTAGAGACAGGTCTTCCAGAAAGGCCAGGCGCGCGAGCGGCTCGATCTGATTTTCGTCGGAAAAGAACAGGCACACCTTCGAACAGACTCGGCACAGAGTTATAATGTGGGACAACGCTCCGGCAGTCTCCAGAAGGTCCTGTCTGTTCATAACCAGCTCCGTGAGTTGCAGTCTCGTGGTGGCCGGCAGACTAAGAATGGCCTGGGTCAGGAAAGCTATTCGAAAACACTCGCAGTCCTAATCTTTCTAACATATTGTGCACAAGGTGAATTGCAACATGGATGATGTAATTGTTATCGTCGGTGACTACCCCCGCATGTAGTTGCCAGGTCGGATTCCGTACAAGCACAGATTAATCAAGTTGAGACAATGACGACCAATTGCGTCTGCTATGGGTTCGGTGAGGTCGGGACGTGCAGTACCAAGTTCCGAAGGTGCGGAAGGCTAGGCAGTGTCGTCACGAACATATCGTAATGCTCTTCCTCAGGGGGAGATGCAGCACGGTCAGGAGGTCCCCGTACTGACGTAGTTGTCTGAACATGCCGAAAGCAATGTCTTGGTTCTGTGGCAGTCGGCCCAAGTAGACGAACCTAAGAACGCTGCCAAGGACGTGGCACAGAAGAGCGTAGCTAGTGGGTTGACACTGCTGCAGGACAACGATGATTTGCTCGCTGATTGTCGGCGGCAGCACAGTGAGGACGGACGTGCCTTCGGGGAAGGGTACGTGAAAGCTAACTGCCACGTAGACTAAACAACTGTTGTACAAGGATTCTGGTTGTCTTGTTCGGGGCATGCTGTCTGATGTCTTGAAACACTGCACTTGTTGTCAGCGGGACGTTCCAACCACACATTTGAAGCTCCGGATAACCTTCAATGGCCTGAACATTGGCCGCATTTGCTAAGTTCCTAGGCTCGGCGGTACTATCACGTCTGCTGCAGAAAAAGAAATGGGGGGGGGGGGGGGTGCTGGCCTCGCAAGATACATTGCGCCTAGATGCATAATCACGTTTTATCGCCTGTTTGATGCAGTCTCAAGGGCGGGGTATATTTATCTTTCTTTTTTTAGAGAGGAAATGGGGAAGAGAAAATTTATTAAACATTATTTGGAACACAATTGAGATGTTTACAAACCGCAAAGAATGGTGCGGGATAGTCACATAGCTTTCAAGTTTGGGCTGCGCCTCTAGCGAGAAAAACTATAAGATTGCTTTGTCGCGTTTCGGTTCCGCGTCATTGCGCTTTTTATCGTTGCTTGCGGACGCTAAGCTGGCAGAATTTCATTGGTAGATATAAAATTGGAGAAAAATAGCAAGAACAAAAATCTACGATAAAAGCAATGTTATCGTTTCGATGGAACATAGCAAATTGCATTTTTCTTGTTTGTTTATTTCAGCTTTTTTTATTCATTTAGGCGCTCTATTATCGCGCGAGGATAGATGCTAACGCACGCTTCTGAATTAACGACCGTGGCTCGTGTATATTCGAGTGCTACAATGGTGCTAGGGGCGCCGCTCGATGCAAGCATTTACATGCTCGCGTCTCACGGGCGCGCTCGCGCCCCTGGCCGAGATAAACAGGCATATAACTGGTGCCGACGTGCCACTCTTTGTTAGTAGATTCGTGCCACTGAACTTTACACTCGCTGAGTCGTTCCTAACAAGAGTATAGGGGCATGGCGTGTATATACTACATCTGTACAATTAAAATCGAAGAAAATCAAGTACAGTGCTTACCAAGCTCATCCGAAACACGCGAACGGCGTCTTATCTTGTAGGAGCGCTATCCTGGCGGCAGCCGAAGAACTCATCTATAACGTATACCGCTCTATGGAAAAGCCCGAACAGAGGAGGGTTCTCTCTCAATGTCGAAATCGTGGCTGAACCGGGCCTAACTGAGGAAAGTTCGCCGGCCGGTTAATCTACGGTTATTGCCACTTTGTCGCACAAAGATGCAGGGGCAACTGCCGAAAACATCGGTGATCGGATGACGCAATCAGCAAACATCTCACGTTTCCTTCGCAAAAATACCAAAGCCCCCGCGCGCCGCGCGGCGGATTATGGGAGTCCTCGGTACGCTCCTCCCATCGTCTTTCCTCCCTCTACCACGTGACATACGCGAGCAGGTGCAGGTTACTAAGGCAACAACGCTCTAGCAGCCGAGCCGGACGAGCGCACAGAAATGGGGGAGAGCGTATCGTGTTGGCTAGCTTGCGAGATGCCCTCTCTCATCCCTCCGCTTTGTACCTGCTCCGTCGTCTGCTACACCAACGCTTTGTCGAACCTCGTCGAACCCCACCACGGCTGCGGTGAAAAATCGTGGATCCGGTGACATCGCAAACGGCACAACGCAGACAAGTCAACCCACATTCAGCAGAGATACGGGCCGCCAACGACGTACGACGTTCCGGCGGATGGCCGGGATGGCGGATGCCTGCGACGGCTGCTGGCGGCAGCTGCCGCGACTCACTCGAAGTCGCGCGGACGCAACGAGAAAGCGCATGATTTATTCCAAGGGCTCCCAAAATCCCCTGCCGTTGTGCCGCTGTTCCAACAGAAATATTTTGACAGTCAACTATATACACCGAGGGGTGATCAAAAGCGTAGGTCGCCTGGCACGCCAAATTGCTGTGTTCTCTCTGCTCAATACTAACGCCGAGACAGCAGACAAGGCTGACCAGTGTTGTACGGAACGGCGTTCCAAGGAACGACGTTTCTGGAACACAGTCCTTTCAGGAGGAACGCCGCCGTTCCATCTTGCATCGGTGCAACTGAAACAGAAACTCGTGGCGTTTTCAAAAGAACGGCAAGAAAAAGTCATTCCTTTTTTTATCTGCACATGTAGCCAAATTTAGTAAACATTTTGGATTTGTATTAGCGACTATTTCAACCTCCGACTTCAAGGGATGGGGCATTGTGCGACATATAGTTGAACAAAGGACTGGAGCAAATGTGATCGTGGCGTGGTGATCGCTTTCGTCGTCCCGCAACCCGCCGTTACGATACCCCGAACTCAACAGTCAAGGCTATCGGCGCGCAGGCGCAGTAGCGACTTCTTCGTTGCGGAGGGCTTAGCGGAGGGGAGACGCGGTCTACGAAAACTTCCTAATAGGGAGTTTTCGTGGACACGTAGCCCGTGAAAATCTCCACGTAGTCCCGTATTTTCAATACGGGACTACATTGCACTCGGTTTGGAAAACCCAGTAAGGTGGGCAAGAGGATCACCTGCAACTTGATTTGCGACGAGCGAACATTTCTCGGCGAAGGTCAGTACACGAGACCACTCCTGCCGAGGCGTCGCAGGCGGACACGACCGGTCGACCGCTCGCGTCGCATTCTCATGTTTAGACTATCTAAAATGTTACTCTGACCAAGAAAAACTTATTTTTTCTCTAGTTAGGGCATTTCGTGTGTGAAATAAAAATTGTGACTATCTTGAAGCGTGTTGCAAGCTCGAGATGCTTGGGCATTTGCGTCGCGGCGGAGAAACGCTATTCTAAAACTCTCTTTGCGTAGCGTGCGCTAACGCAAGCGCTAAATTTAGCGCTAGCGTACGCTAAAATAGATTCTTTCCGGAATTCAGTCTGGCCACTTCGATCACTATCATCATCTGAAAAATGGTATATAGTGCTATACTAATGGCGGCCTTCTGTTTACTGATGAGGAAGACGTTGAATATGCTCATAAGCAGATGATTCGAGGCCTATACATTCTAGATGTTAACGCGACGTGAATCCGGGATTGGATGCAAGAGCAGCTGCGTAGGCGTTCATTTCTAACTCGGGCCCAGTCAATCTGTTAGTAGCACACACTCGGCTTCATTGACCCTTGATGTATAGAACTTTATCAAGGAGTCTATGTGGGTTGGCGCTTCGTTCTGACTGGTTGCATCTTTTTCGCCATCGACACTGAAAGAGATTGAAAAAGAACTGTACAGTGAAGCGCACATTCTCGTTTACCGTTGATTTGCAAAAGCGACGGTGCCCCATGAAATACTGCAGACCGCAGGTTCATTGCCGCCATTAGTACGGTAAAGTTAAACTGCCGTTTGAGTCACCAGATGGCACTGAATTCCGGAAGGGGTCTATTGCGTACGTTATTTCTAAAACTCCCTAATAGGAGTTTAGCGAGTCGTGTCCTCACGAACGGTTCGTCCTCGAACGCATCAGCGACGCCATTGCGCATGCGCACGCGAGTCGTTGGGTGCTTCGGGAGGCTCTTCTCGTTCGTTTCTCCCACTCCGCCGCTGGAGTCGTCACAGGAACGCAGCTAACACCGTTCACGACTCGAATAAAAAAATGAAGATGACGGTCGGTTCGTTTGTTGCCCCAGCCGAAGCCGAGCGTTAGGCTTAGGACAGCGGGAGGCGATTTGCCATCCCTGTTACTCTGCTTCATTTGAGAGGTTGAACCAAACCAACTCGAGGACGGCTCACGATGGTAAGCGATCGCAAATGACGTAAACCCACGCATGCTAGTAATTTTTGCGATCTGCGGGCTGACTATATCTGCCGTGACGACGACGAGCAGACGAGATTATTTGGTTCGACGGAACACAACGTGAAGGATCGTTCAAGTTAAAGATGACGAAGACGCGCGACCTACCTTGCGGTCGTTCTGACACTTTTACTCTATCTAGGTTCGCAGGTCTTGGTCAATTCCGATCGGTAAATGTTACTGTCGGCCGTCTTGTTTACATCAGTCGTATGCCGGAAACACGAGCCGCTACGGTTTCGCACGCTGCAGAATGTTTCCGCGCGTTTACTAAAGCGTGGGCGCTGCCGGTCAAACGCAATCACTCATCATCGTTTACACGGTTGCGCCAGTTTTACGATTCGCTAAGTACGTTAAATGTCACGTACGGTCTGACAGGACCGGACCATTTGCACCATTCATGATTTTGGAACCGTGTGCTCCAAAAACGACTCGCTAAAACTCCTTAATATGGCGTCGTACGAAAGGTTCGATGTTGTGTAAAACGCTTGGTGGAAGTTTGAAGTCGTCGCGTCCTTGCACCAACAGCGACAAGTTCTGACAGTTTGATTTCATATTGGGATTAATTTTCTTTCACTCGCCGTAAATGGGAGCGCCGTCGGACTGTTAACTTTACGTTGTTGGTGGAGAGTGCAGCGACTTCAAGCATGCACCATGCTTTTCACGGATATCAACAAACTAAGCGTGCTCAACGTTCGACGAAACCTGCCTTTTTCGCCGGAGCGATGGGACAATCTGTAGAAAAGGAACAGTTTGTCCTTGGTTCCCCGCAGAGTACGGGGTTAGCGTCGAGGACGTGACCCACGTAACGTCAAAACACGGCGACGTGTTTTGACGTCTACCTCAAGAAAATCTACGTCGTTTGAGTACATCACAAGAGCAATATAACACTGTCAACTTTGACGTTTGTAAGAACGCGACGACTTCAAGCTTCCCACATACGCTTTTTTGCACTCACGCCATCGAAGTTGTCGTTCGACGCCATCTTCTTTTCTTGCTTTAACAATGGGGCAATCCCCTTCGCCTTGTGGCGGAGCACGGGGATGAGCAAGCATTTGTGATGTGGCGCACACAACCTCGACGCGTGACGACGTTTGCTTTCTCTCGGTGAAAGAAACCTCGGTCGTGCGAATACACCATTAGAAGCTTCTACCCATGAGAGAAACATGGCGGCGTAGGAAACGCCTGTTCTTGCATGCAGTGCTTCATAAAACTAACTTCGATCTTGCGAACATTTAGCGTGACATTCACCCAAACCTACCGTATTTACAGGGCGACCTTGTTCAGAAAGAAAAAATGGCTTTCATGCGGGTACGTTTTTTGTTTTAGTTTTGATGCAAATTCTTCTTATTTTTTGTACTGCTCCTAGTTTCCAGTGTTTTCGCTTGTTGATTGTTTTTGTGCTTTTTTTTTCTTTCGTTGGTTTTTGGTGTTCGTTTTTAGCAGTATTCTGTTGTGGGCTACTTGAACAGCTGTGGACCTTGTCCTAGTCTATCTGCATAGAGTCTATCTTTATGTCTTTTCTTTGTCTGCTTTATTGTTTATGTGAAATATAGTCACCTGCTGATTTTTTGGTTCTTGCGGCTCCATGTATTCTTTCTCTTGTATTGTGGTTCCAAGTTCACTACCCTGCCATCCATCTCTATTATGTGACAGTTAAAGTCGCCCACGATCATCATTGGTTCATTTTTTGAGAGGTTGAGGCAATGTCTTTCGAGATGCAGTCGCAAAATTAATTTGTTTCATGCCGGATCTTCATTTGCTGTTGTCATGTCAGGTTGCACAGAGCATTTAGTCTCCAATTTCCTTCTAAAGGGCCCCTGAAAAAAAAAACTAAACGGTCTGGTTGCCGACACAATTGCAAAAAAAAATAATTTTACGGGAAAAAAGAGATTTTGGAGCAATGTTGACGGCGAGAGATTTATTTGAAATATTGCGCGCAAAGTCCATGACGTCACGGGCCGTTCCGGACAGGTCAAGAACCGAGCGGAAGCTCCTCCCACCCCTTTCCGCCTCGGCGGAGCGAACGGTGGGGGGCAGGTCGCCTCCCCCTCCAGCGGTTCGCTCTCTTAAAGTGGAAAGGAGGTGGGAGGAGCTTCCGCTTCGTTTCTTGACCTCTCACCGACTATAGGTCTTTCGCTCTTTCCACCTCAACGTGAAGGCGAAGCCGATCCACCTCTCCTCCACGCGCCCGAAATGACGAGAGAAAACAAGAGGAAAGGAGGTGACTACCGACTAAAGGCCTGTCCAAACAGGCTACTACAAACCACACGACTCCTGCAAAAGTCGTCAAAATTGAACCGTCCGGCAGTCGTCGGTCGAATGTCTGTTTGGACACCGGCCAAGCCAAATTCACGACTTGCCTCCTCGCCTCCTCCACTTGTCGTTGACGTCGGTGCTCGTCAGACTTGACGTCACACGCCACCTGCCAATGGTATGCCTGATGCCTGTCTATCTCCCGCGGCTCACGAAGTCGCCGACCTTGCTACCGCCGTCACCTCGGCAGGAAGGCCAAAGAGGTCCGGCTTCGGATGGATTTGGGAGATTCCTTCGTCGAAGCGCGCGTTTCGGCCGCCTCGGCTCAGCTTTTTTCGTCAAAATCCACGCTCGTAGCTCGAAAAAAATTAATAAAGTGCAGTGCGCAAAAGGGAGACTTTTAGTTGTATGTAGAAACACTGAGAACTTAAGAATATAGCATTTATTTTATTAAATTTCAAACCAACCAGGTTTGTTTGTCTATACGAGGTACGTTAGGAACAAGAGCCGCGGGAATCCGATCCAATCCACAGAACTGCTGGACGATGACACGACCTTGGACACGACGCGGGCTCGCCTGGCTTGCCCCCTCACACTCGAGTCTTCCCTTTCCCGTTTTCGGGACTTCCAAAGCGGCGGAGGCCTTGAGCGATTGACCGACAGCCAAGAGAGCGTGTGAGTGGCTCTCCGGACCCACGTGATGAGCAGAGCAAGGCCGCCGTGGAGGAAGCGAGGGGGAGATTTGACGGGGGGAAGTCTCCCCCGGCAGATTTGACAGAGGGAAGTTTCCCCCCGACGGCCGGAAGCGCAGCGCAGCAACGATTTGCAGGAGTCGTGAGTGTTGTAGTGTCCTGTTTGGACACCCCTTAAAGGGACAATGAAGGCAATTTAGGACATCTTTTTGGCGATTGAACTGGGTTCCAGGCACGTCTCAGGCCACGTTGCCCAAATTTCAGCCGAAACCGGCGCTTGTGTGCCGCGCAAATCAATAAAACAGTCGCGGTAATAATTGCACCGGGATCGACTGGGGCGACGCCCCGAGAGTTGCGGGAGAAGCCAGGAGAAGCGGAGCTCGCGTGACCGATGCGGGGCCAAGACGCGCGACGTCACAAACGGCGCGTCGCGCCGTTTGTGACGTCGCGCGCCTTGGCCCCGCTAAACGGGCTGACGCGCGCCGTTTGCGACGTCGCGCGTCAGCGATTGGTCGCTGACGCGCCGCTTGTGACGGCCAGAACGGCCAGATCGCTGCCGCTCTCCCTCGGCATCTCCCCGGCGTCCGTCCTTCGGCATGCGGGCCGCTCGTTGCCGGCTGTGCGGTCTCCGTCGGGTGATAGCAGAGGCCGCCACGCACGTACTCCCGTTCCGTTGGTGTTCGGTTACCGAACGGAAGCTCGAACTCGCTCGCGAGAGCGGCATTGCCGTCCATGTTGACAAATTCGGCGAAACGACCGCGCCACCGCGCTGCTATAACCCACCGCGGTAACCAGAGTCTCGACGCCCTAAATGCTACCGGTACCGACAATTCACATGTGACGTCACTCCGTACGTCACCTCCGTTTTCGGAGGCCCAAAACGAGAAACACAGATAGTTGAGTTTCGGTTTCTTCAGTTCTTTCGTAGGTATAGAAATATGCGTCACAAATGTCTATAAAAATTTAGGCAGTATGCCAGGTTCCCAAGAAGCCTAAAAACACAATTTAAACAAATTAAATTAAATCGTCTTCATTGTCCCTTTAAGAGGGCAACTCCGCTTCATTTTTGATATTTAGAAAACTATGCAGCCCTCTTCAGTATCATATAGGAAGACCCCATGTCAAATATTACGATCTAATTCCGTCTATATATTTAATAAACTGGCCAGCAAACTTTCAAACAGAGCCAAGTCGCCGAAATCTGCCAACTCTAGCGTGCGACGTGAGGCGCAATCGTCAGCGCAGTCAATGCGACGGGGTTGGAGCGGCCAACGTTGAACCACTACGCCAAAGGGCATGACTACGTCATTCTCACGTTTTGGTTGTTTTTACTTCTCGGAGCGAAATTGAACGATGACGTCATGAGTTTCTCCTCCCGGTGTTGGCTCTACGGCGTCCACGTGATCACCGTAACGCGGATGCGCTAGTTGCGCTGCCCTGCGCGTTTATCGCAAGTCCGGTTTCTCCGCTCCCCCTCTCCTCTTTCGTGTTCTCCCCTTCCCCCTCTCCCCGGGCCATCACCGTCCACGCCATGCAGAAGCGACCTGCCCGCGTCGCGTGTCCTGTACCTCGCGCCTGCGAACGTCACAAGACCACGTGGTTCGACGTGACGTGGCCATGACTCTGAGGACACGGGACCAATGTTGCCTGACGCAACCGAAGTTTCGGTTTCGGTATCGGCTGATGTTTAAATTAAGATTACACAAATAATATTCAACATTTCGCGAATCCGAAGACGTAGAGCTGTTGAGTAGTACTTTGTGAAATGGAATCACATGTAAGCCTAAATTTTTCGGAATTGAGCGGAGTTGCCCTTTAAATCGCGCATCATGCCGCCAAAAATGCCTTTAAAAAAATTTCGCGTATTTTTTTTTTTGGCGCTCGTGTCTTTACCACGTTATTAAAAAAAACATCTTTTTTTCTTTTTAGGTTTTTTTTTAATTGCACTGTTACCCATGTGTGCTCTTTGCATTACACTTCCCTATGTGCTTCGCTGCATTTAATATTTTCCTTGTTGATCATGATACCACTCCTCCTCCTCTTCCCTCCCCTCGCATCCTGTTGCAGCCCAGCCATTTTTTGTCCAGGTATGGCCTCTCTTGCTCCCGAAGGTGGGTTTCTGTTAGGGCATATATCTGTATTTCCTCATTGTCTGCATTGTTTTGGATTTATGTCCATTTTAGCTGGCTCCACCTTCGCATGTTGAGATCTCTATGTTGAAATGCTGCAATATTTTTTGCCTTCTCCGTTTTTTTTTTTTTTTGTGGTTGTTTTTGGGCATATTGTATTCCACTCAGGGCCTGTCTCTTGAGTCGACTGCCCTCCTGTGCTGGGGACCTTCCCTCTGGTCCCATGGTGGGATTCCACGTTGCCCTTGTTTTCTCTGCCCTCCATGGCATAGGCACTCGGCCTTGTTCGTCCCATAAGGCTCCATAGCCTGGTCCCCTTGTCCCTTTCGTCTGTTGCCATCATGGGCCATGCCGTGCCCTCGGGTTCTCCTCACGCTGTGTTGGGCTGGCGCTTCCCAGTGCTGCCTCTCGGGTGTGCTCCCCACTCTTCCCTCCATGTGGTGGTCAGGCTGTCGGGTCCGTTACCTCCCTTCTGCCCCTGGCTAAAAAATCTCTTGTGCGTTTTTCTCAGTTCATACCCCACTGCCTCACTGGCCGCTCCCGTGTAATGTTGTAAGTTGAACGGATATCTCAGTTTTTCCTTAGTCCACAAGCTCTAATACCCATGCCACACGGGCAACTCTAATTCCATTTGCAACGAAAGACATTTGAGCGGACGGCCAATCAGCGCGCGACACTCCGGGCGTAGCGCATTCCACGCGCGACAGATTGCTAGCGTGATGCGCCGATCACACAAATGTCATTCGTTGTAAATGGCATTCGAGTTGCCCGTGTGGCACGGGTATAAGTTGTCCGGATGTCTGAAACATAGCTTGTCCAGGCTTCGGTTCAGTACTTTGAGGTTTTCCAGTGCTGCCCTATCCATCTCGGGTGTCTCTGGTTAGGGTGCAGACCTGTATGGCCGAGTCTGCGTATTTTGTCGCCACTTCCTCAATGTTCTTTATTGTTTCGTGTATAGGTCTTAGGTTCGGGCAGTCATTCAGGCCTACATGGATTATGACCATTGTGTTGTCTGGTCTTGCAGTCTCAACTACCTCCCTCACCTCATCCTCCTTTTCCTGGTCCACCTTTCTGTCCTTTGACACTTTTTTTTTAGGTAGACGCGTTTGAATATGTTGACATTTGAGTCACCCACCACTAGCGCCTGTCTCTGCTGTTCTGGTTTCCGCAATTCTGTTGCTTGCCTGTTTAGCTGGGACCGCTTGTTCTGTGTCTCTTCGCTGTCTGGGCTGTTCTGGATTAGCCTGATGGGCTGCCTCTTTTTCCCGTTCTTCCTCCCCCTGTTTCCTTTCATTTGGCTTTCACCCTGTGTCTCGGCCTTGCTTAGCTTTAGCTATGTTTCATGGCCTGTGCAAGCCGCATCTCCAGTTCCCTGGTTACTGCATCGGTTGCCTGCTCCTTGGCTGCTATCCTTTTTGTAAGCTCCTGTTGTAGGGCTCCCATTGCGTTCCCGAATCTGGTACTAATCTCTCGTGTGTGCCTCTCGATGGTCTCTTCCGTTTTAGAGCGCAGCTCTTAGGCGCCCGTTCCCGGCTTGAGCGGCGTCGCCGTCGACGTCGGCGTAACCACGCGGTGCATTATGGGACGTTTCCCATGATGACGTTACATGTGACGTCACGTGTGACGTCACGAGGGCCACCAGTGACGCCACAGATGACGTCACGAGGGTCACCAGTGACCTCACTCGTGACGCCACCGCGTTGTTGCATTATGGGAAATTTCCCCACTAAATTTAGCAAAAAAACTTCCCCGCTAAAAGTAGCGAAAAATTTTCCCCGCTAAATTTAGTGGGAAAAATTCCCCGCTAAATTTAGCGGAAAAAATTCCGCTAAATTTGGCGAAAATAATTTCCCCGCTAAATTTAGCGGGAAAATTTTCCCTAAATGGGAGGCGAACAGGAGAGGAGGAGGGAGGGTATTGATGAGGAAGAGGGGCATACCATTCTCTCTCCGCACCTTCCCCTCCTCCTCAAGAGCTGCGCTCTAATTCGGCGTTACATAAGATTGTAAACGTCTTTAATTTTTTTTCCTACCATTTCTCCGCGAACTGTGCGAATTTCGCGCATGGTTTGCAGGCACTTTTTTCCGCGTCGCGCTCGTTTACATTTGGTCCCACCTGCTCTGTGACGGTATATCCCCGCAGTCGTCGCACAGCGTTGTGAACGTCTACAATGGCTGTTCCTGAGTTCCCATATTTCCCGAGTCAACTCGCGGCAGGTGGCAGCAGCCAATCGCGTCGTATCAGACGGTATCTCGCACCCGACATAAAATCTTGATATCAAGCGCTTTCCAGGCGTTTCCGGCCTTGGTCATTGCCATTGATCGAAGTCGGGTCTCTTCAAGGTAGGAAGAGTTTTCGCAAAGCGTCCCGTCGGCGCCTGGACTCGATCTCGCACCGCCCACGCAACGCCTCTCTTCAATTTCCTAGCCAGGCTGCAGCTCCACACAACGCGCGTCTGTTGTTTGCTGTTTTAGTTTCGCTTTACGTCTTACGATACGCCTGATTGCACCGATTCTACACCTGCGCAGTGGCGTCACGAGGGTCAGCGGCACCTGGGACGGTAGTCCGCCGCGACCCCCCCCCCCCCGCTCATCGCGTGGCCCGCGCGACCTCCCCCCAACCCCCCCCCTCTCGTGGCCCGCCGCGACACCCCCTGAGCGCTGCACCCGGGGTGGTCCGCGTCGCCCCGCCTCCCCCCCCCCCCCCCCCCTTGTGACGCCACTGCACCTGCGACCGTGATCGCTGTCTCCCCGGGCTCGAGAACTACCTGAGTTACTGTTTCTAAATATAATTAATTTTATAGAACACGAAATATGTTACCAAAATGTCAAAAACTCACACAGCAGTTCGCGTTCGAATGAGACCGATCTCGATTTAGTGTTGTGTCGTTTGCCCTGCAGTCTCGAGGGTTTTTTCAACCATCACCAGCCCCTGGTTTGAATGACGCCACCGCTGCCGACATGCATCGTGGGAGCTGTAGTCTTTTCTGCACGCGCGACAACCCTGCTGGGGGTCTGCGCGAGCAGAGCACGAGGCGGCATGAGCTATCTCGTGAACTGGCGTCTGTGTCGTGTTATTCTTTCCGCCCGCTTTCTTTTTTTGCGTAACACAATTATATGTATGCTGCAATTGCGTTTGGTGCTCGCTTGATCTATAGCCTCCTTCCGAATTTCCTCGATTCTTTGGTGCCACTCTGCTCGCTTGGCATCGGGCGCTCACGCGTGCGCAGAACGCTTCTCGGAAAAGGTCCATTGCTGGATCGCGTTTGCCCGCTCCGCGAATGCAGATGCGGTCACTGGCGGCCATCTTTTTGGTAGAGTTATATCACCTCTGGCCAAGATACAGCTGCTGAAGCCACCTGGCAGCCACCATCATCCATCCATGGCAGACGGCGTTTTGGCAGTTGTGGTGGCAGGCTGCCATCAAAATAGCGTGGGTGATATTCCGTGATTGATTGAAATTGTTTGACGAAACATGTTTTTAAAACCCGGCGTGAACGGTAGCCCGGTCTTTGAGGACCGGTGAAAGTTTCACGAAATCGCGCAGCACCGGGAAAAACAGCACAGCACGCATCGAAAGTCGCATCGAAAGCAGACGCACGGTACGCGGTACGTAGTCTGCTTTCGATGCGAGCTGCGCTGCTTTCCCCGGTGCTGCGCTTCGTAGAACTTTCGCCGGGTCCTCAAAGACGAGGCTACCGTTCACGCCGGGTTTCAAGAATCTGCTTCGTCGAACAACTTCAATCAACACGAAAATATCACCCACGGTACGGTGTACTAGATCACGGCTCTTTTATCGCGCCCATGACCTGCCGCCATTGCGCTGTCCGCCATATTAGCCATATTACTATGATGGCTAGAGATGATGCTCTACCGGGAGTGGCCGACCGTGGCCGCGTTCCCGTCCGCAGGCGGTGCTGGTCAACGCGATCCAGCAATTGTCATTGAGATCAGTGCAAGGAGGTTATAATGGGCAGGAGGTGGCGTCCTATCCCCAATGCATTGAGCGAAGTGTAACGGAAGTAGGCGTGGCCACGAGCCGCGACGAGCATTTCTTGACCAATGGGAAGTTTCCTAGTGAGGAGCGCCGCTATTAATTTCGGTGCAAACAACCGCGTTGCCATGACATTTCCGTGGCAACGCGATTGTGTGCACCAGAAAGTGATGGCAACACCCACGTTCATTCGAACAGCCTAACGGGAGACTTTTAAACCGGTATGGCGGAATTGGATGAGATTATTATAAACGAACGCCTGGTTGCCCAGCAGAAAGTAAGTGACTAGAGTTGAGACACTCTAGACGACGCACCGACTGAATCGGTGTCGAACAGGCGAGATTTCGAGCCCAACACTTGCCTGACCAGTAGCACTAGGAAGTCGGCGTGTAGCGGACGCTCTCGACACCACGCGACCGCGCCTGGAGCGTCGTCTCGGGCAGAGTCAGCCGTAGCGCGGCTTTGGAAAGCGATCGCGAGTCAGTCATCGTAGGCACGGAACGCTGAGAAGGGGCATCGCGGGTTGAGAAAGCCGTACAAAATTCTGCTTCGAGAAGATGTTGGTTTCCACTCCGCCGTGATGAGTTTTCCGGATTCGCATCAAAACAATCTTTTGGTGCGCCGATCGAGATCGAAAGCCCAGCCGCGACAGCGAAGCAGACGAAGCAGACCGCAGGCACCGCAGGCACAGGAGCAGACGTAGCCTAAGCCTAACGACCGAGCGGAGAGCAGACCACTCGATCTCAATGACAATTGCTGGATCGCGTCGGCCTGCTCCGCGAATGCGGTCACTGGCGGCCATCTTAGAGTAGAGTTTTATCACCTCAAGCCGCGATACAGCTGCTGCAGCTGCCTTTTGGCAGCCGCCATCATCCATCCATGTCAGATGGCGTTTTGGCAGGTCGTGGTGGCAGGCTGCCATCAAAATAGTCGCGGGTGACATTCCGTGACTGATTGAAATCGTTTGACCAAGACAAAACGCGAAACCCGGCGTGAATTCGGTAGCCTTGTTCTTTGAGGACCCAGTAAGGGTACCACGGAAACCGCAGGCAGCTGCGGGAAAAGCAGCTGCGGCACGCATCAAAAGTCGCATCGAAAGAAGCATCGAAAGCGAACCGCCGCTACGGAATCTGCTTTCGACGGCGAGCTACGCCAAGCTTTCCCCCGGCGCTGCGCTTTTCGTAGAGCTTTCGCCGGGTCCTCAAAGACGAGGCTACCGTTCACGCCGGGTTTCAAGCAGCCAGAGTTATTATAATGCACGCTAGAGGTTCAACTCGGCGCTGGTGTGCTGACGCAAATTGAAGCAGACAGCAACCAGTCCAAAATTGACTTCCGGTAATGCATTTCTATGGGAAAAAGTGAGTGCATTTTCTCCCTGCGCTCGATCATAAGAGCAAATATCCCAAATAATTCGTACGTACTAGGTAGCTTGGAACATTTCTCAGTCAGGCCGACGAAATAATTGGTCAGTTACGGCGTTTTTCTTTCAAATTCATCGCATTAAAAACGGTGCTAAAACGGCTTCGTACGTGTATTTTTGTGCACTGTCGGACACTGTTAGCGCGAACACGACGTCGGCGCTTTTCAGCGTGGGGGATATACGTGCCAAACGAACGAAGAACATCTGGAAATTAAGAAAGACGGCAAGAACTACGCAGTAACACTGGATCAGTAACTACACTTTGCATGTAGGATCAAAATAAATTGAAGGCCACGTAATCTATTCCGATTTTAAATAAGTAAGTACCGCTTTATTCTTTCTGCTCTGAGCGAAGCATGCTTGTTCTACGTTCAAAATGTCACCCGCACGCTCGAAATCTTTGAGAACAAGTGCCCGATAAAAGCTGCACGGCAGAGAAAACAATACGAAGAGACACCTTTCATAGCCCACGGACTTTATTCTCTACGTTTTGAATGTTTTTATCCGCTCATGCACGACGGGGTCATTTTCATATAGTGACAGGACTGGCATATTATCAATATATAAGCGTCACCTGAATGCTGGCGAGCCTTGAACACACTCTATATTCCTTTCGATTGTAATTTTGCTTCGAATCGTCGCTTGTTTTTACACACCTGCTGCGGAACACACGTTTGGGACTGAAATGTAGCGAAGTTAAACATCGTTCACTGATGCAGAAAAATGCGCTAACTAAAGCAATTACAGTTTCACAGTGTTAATCAAGGTGCATACTATTCGGTACGACCCAAATAACCAAAGTGTTCCGTGTTATTTTTCGGCGAAGAGGCAAAATGCACGCGCGTTTTCCCATAGGAATGCACAGGAGCACCGCAAAAGTAGACTGGTTGCTGTCTGCTTCAATTTGCGTCACGGAAGTCGCATAGACACTAGCGCCAGTTGAACCTCTAGCGTACATTATAATAACTCTATGGTTTCAAGAGTCTGCTTCGTCGAACAACTTCAATCAAGGACGAAATATCACCCACGGTACAGTGTACTAGATCCACGGCTTTTTTATGGTAGCCTGCCGCCATTGCGCTGTCCGCCATATTACAATGATGGCTAGAGATGATATAACTCTACCTAAAGATGGCCGCCAGTGACCGCATTCCGGTCCATAGGCGGAGCTGACCAAACGCGATCCAGCAAATAGACATAGAGATCAGTGGAGCAGACGATGCGAGACATGGTTGAATTTAGTTTGATTGAGAGGCGTCCGGTGCGCGGTGCAGTCTGGGATTGG
>JAZHYW010030419.1:0-47607 GCA_037355805.1 Ixodes ricinus | reverse complement strand
GCCATTTGCTTCCAGCGGAATGTGCTTTGTCATTTGTATTGGTTGTCGTTACTTGTAAAAGAAGTATCAAGGGACTTTAAAGTAGACAGACAGGGGTGCCCCCTGTCTGTCTACTTCATTGTCCCTGTTTTTTGGCGCTTACCTACTTGGCTATAATGAATTTGAGTGCCAATCCTCCAACTACATTATGCACCAAAATCTGAAAATTAAGAAAGTTGATTGAACCTTCTTAGTTAACTAGCTAACCAATTAAGGGGGGACACTACCCAAAAAAGTGAATGTTTGAACCACTTGTCTGATTTAAATGACATTTAGAAGGCTTGTTTCCGTTGATATTGAGAAAATTTCTGCCAAATTTTGTTAACCTGGGTGAAGTACAAAAAAAAATGCAAATGTTCAAAGGTAAAAGTGGGCGTGTTCGCATAGGAAAACTAGTTCTGAAATTGCTTAAAAATTTGTTGTTTTCATGTGTTATATTGCTTTAAGACAGTTCAGAGCAGATAGCTATGGAGCTATATTTCTATATTAAACCATCTTTCATGACAAAAAAGCTATATAAACAAATACTATTTTTTAGATTTCCATTCTTTGTCCAAAATTTTAGTTCTTGAGCATGAAAAATGACAAAAATGAAAAATACAAGCTCATAGCTATCTTCCCCTTAAAATTTCACCCCAGAAAAAAATCATAAAAATGAATCCAAGTTACATAATAACAAAACGATAGATTTCCTAAAGTGAAATTTATGCCGAAAACTGGAACAGAGAAAAATGCATTCAAAGTGCTCCAACCATTACCATTTCTTTAGCATCGGTGGACCGAAAATAATTTATAAAAAATTAACTATGCTGTGTAAACTAATGAAACTTTCTGGGAATACTCTAGATCAGGGGTGGCCAAGCTGCGGCTCTTTGCGTGTTAAAGTGCAGCTCGCGGCTCCCTCGCCTACCCCTCCCCCCTCCCTCCCGGTCACACGAGCACTTCCCCAGAAAGAGAAACGAAAAGAGTTTTAAATCAAAAGAGAGGTTGCGGTTTGGTAGTCTTGTGCTACTTCTGCCTTACGTACCATTGGACTGCTTTTGCCTCAGATAGATTGAAAGTAGTTTGAGTTTCGTTTATTGCTCTGGACAAAAGCCTCCCCCCACGGATCTCGGAAGTTTCGCGATTTCGTTTGTGGCTCTTAGGCCGGGTCAGCCTGGCCACCCCTGCCCTAGATGTTGGTGGATGTAAATATGACATTTTTCAAAATCAAATTTTCTTGCAGAAATTGGTTTTTTCTGGGAAGTGTCAGCCCTCAAGCAATTTCGTTTTTTTCTTGTGGCCCCCTGGCCACCACTTAGCCAGGGGGGCCACTAGAAATTCATTTAAAAAAAATGCAACCTTTTTTTAAAATTTTGGTTGTAGTAAAAAAGAAACCCTGTAATAATGAGTGAGGGTATCGAGGTAAAACGAGTCCAGTCAATGCCAGGGAAAAAAAGAGCCCAAAAAGCTCGGTCCAGATCAATGGCTCCCTATCACTCTTGAGATGAATAAATGGATCCTTACTCAGCAGCCTTAGAGTCTCATTGAAGGCAGAAAAGTTGCCCCCATCCCTCGTTGGGTCCCCCACGAGGCCACATGTTTGACCTCATTGCCAAGGTACTTACCTCCAGCGAGATCTTGCCAAACCAGGCAAAGAAGGTGCTGTACCTGGTCCTCAGTAGGCCACTGATGTTGCGCAGGATGATGTACGAAATGATCTGTAACGTGAGCAACTTCAATAGACAGCCACCATCAAGAGGGGGGCACAGGACGTCCACTTACTGGCACAAACGAGACGTAGGCATGGATCTCGTTACAGTCTGGTTTAGCTCGACAAACCAAGGCGAACGTTGTGTAAAACTGAAACGCCAAAAGCACACCATGAGCAACAGCAGTACAAGAGCTGCCATTTTCTTCATCACCATAGCAATATGGATAAATTATGAAAAATTAAGCTCGAAATACAGGTACGCATATTTGAGGCACTGATATAATAAATAGAGATGTGCCGCAGAATAGCCAGCATGCACCCACGTCACAATAAGTGCCCACCCAAAACTTTTCAAAGGTTGAAAAACTAAGCAAAGGATGTGCGCCCACCCAGACTTCTGCCTCCACCTAGCTAACCGAAACGCACCTCCTTGTCAGCCGCTTCTCCAAGCACCTCGGTGCAAAGCGGTGAAACCGACCCTATCATGTGCCTCGTCTGCATTTTTACCCATCCCTTAGTTCTTTAAGATTATCACAAAACTTTGGGTGGGCACCTGCTCTATTTTATGGTAGCAGATATTTTTTCGCCAACTGATTTCACTCCAGAAGGTTAGACTGTAATATTACTACTAGTAGTACAAGTAGTAATAATAACAATAATAATACCAGTGATGGAAGCGGCATTTGATCTTATGTAACAGGTTTTGTAGCAAACAAAGTATTAGTTTGGAGCAGCCACTGATGCTTTTGGAGCAGACACCAACATCTGTTAGCACATCACTTGAGAATGAAAAATCTCTAAATGAGCTCATTTATGATAGTGATCGAGGATTCCTCTTTGATACATGATATTACTTAATATTGTTTGTGATAAGAATAGAGAGGGCGTAAAAGGAACACAGTCTTCTTAAATAAGGCTCTAGTCAGAGTAGGCTTCATTTAGAATGGGTATTAAAAAATGGTTGAAAAGTGAATCATACAACACTTCACTGGAATAAATCCCCCCCCCCTTTTACACTCGGTAGTTTATTTTTAGCCTGCAAATATAATTTCTGTAAAATAACAGCAAGAACCAGCATACCCGCCGAAACGTCTACCAAAAAAAAAATGCGTCCCGGAAGTTTAACGAACCTACCAAACTCGAGACTTTAATATCATAAACTGCAAAAAACAGCCACCAAAAAATATTATAAAAGCCTACACTTGCGCTTTAAAGGTGACACTGCTCTTTAGCGGCGTAGGAACCAGAGTTGGATCAAAGTTCGCTGCTCCTTTGATTGACAACTGCACGGGAACTACCGTGACTACTGTATTCAAATATACAGGGTGTTTCACGTAAGAGTGACAAAAATTCCTAAAATGAGTGTATTCGAGGTAAAAAGATAATTTTCTCGGGACCGCATCACTCGTGGTGGCGGGCGTCAGAAAATGTGTGATACTTACTAATTAGTCTGCTAATTAATTGAAAAGGACTAATCTAATTAGTGAAAATAGACACGTGGTTCCAATTAGAAACTTGATGATCGTCATCGAAAACTACTAAATCAGTAAGATTTTCTTAGAAAGACTGAGTGCGTGAGAAGTGCAGTAGTGCGCTAAAGTCATGCCACAGGAGCAAGGCTAGCAGTGCGATAAGGTGCCCACGCAATTTTTCTGTCTCTTACCATAGCCCCAGCCTTGTACGTGCTGCAACAGTGGCATCTGTAGTGCACTACTACTTTTCCCACGCGCTCAAAGTATTGCTAAAAATGAGCAATTTATTGGTTTTCGATAAGGCTCAGCAAGTTTCTAATTGGAATCATATGTCTATTTTCACGAAATAAAAAGTTGGTTAAAAATTTTACTTAATGAACTAACTGATCATTATGATTAGCCCCATATACTATGTCCCCCTCGCCGTATAACTCACCTGCACAAACCGCATAAATAAAGCTTTCACAGCCTTTTTAAAAAAATTAAGCGCCACTCTAAGAAAAAAACACTGCACAGACTTGTGTTTTCTTTTCCCTTTCTCTGCTCAGTTAAATTAGGGTTTAACTTACAATTAGAACAAAGAACGTCAACCTGTAATAATCCTGAGCATAATTTGCGTGCCTATTGCACCAAGTCAGGCGCACCCCCTGGTCAGCCGTTGCTCCTAGCATTCCGGTGCAAAGCGGGGAAGCCCGATGCGAGAGGCGGTCAAGGTTGATGTGAGTGGTGCAAGTTCCCCGGTACTCTGCAGCCACGGAACGAAGGCATGCAACAAACACGAAAATCGAGACGTCTTATCAGGAGTACAAGACCCTGGTTCTGTTTTATCACAGGAGCCACAATCGGCACTCCTACTATTTTGCAAAGTTTTCTTGGGACCCTTATTTCCTGACATCGACGACATCGTCTGGAAATTTAGACGATGTCGGCAATCAACCAGCCAGCGCATCAACCGGCCAGAGCGGTTGATGCCTGGGATCAATGGCTCTGGCTGGTTGATTCGCAGTATCAAAGCGCGATGTCATAGCATTCGTCATCTCCTTGCACGTGTTCTTTCATCGGCTAAACCAACCAAGTGCAGCAAACGTTTCGTGACTTGAGCTTTTAGTATGTGTGTTTGTGGTTGTATGTGTTCAAGCCTTCGACTGTGCTCTGACCTAAGACAAAACAAACTATACGGTGAGTAGAGACGCTGTGAAATTGATATTTGTACAATTTTTCTTTCGTTCTACTTCTCCGAATATTAGGGTCGACCAATAATAAAATATTAATTTTTTTTGTCCATCTTGGCGCAGGTGTGGTGCAACTCTTATAGCAAAAATGGCATTTTGGCGCAAGATGTAGCAGACTCGTTCATGGTGCAAATGGTGCAGCACTTCCATCACTGCAATAATATATTGACTACCGTATTTACTCGCACAATGAACGCACTCGCGTAATGAACGCACCCCCAAGTCGGCTCTCAAAATTTCTACTTTTTTTTTCACTCGCGTAATAAACTCACCCCAAACTCGGATGTGAAAATTTTGACCCCCTCCCTCGGGCGCGCGAAAGGAACGCACTTTTCTATCCTGGTGCAGCGCGAGCGAACAAAACGCCTTGGAAAAAACGTTAAAAAAAAAAAAAGATCTAACCCAAGCAAAAAAAATGAAAAAATAAAGGGCTTTTTATTTTTTAGTTTTTTTGCACAGCGCAGTTAGGATTTTGAGTCGCGCGCCGCGCGCAAGGAGTTAAGAAAGAGAAGCCCTCGCCTAAGCAAAGCGAAACAAAACTGCTTGCGAAAAACGGCAAAAAAAAAAAAAAACAATCCACGAAACCAAAAGAAAAAAAAAGAGGATCTTTTTTTTTCTTTTTTGCACAGCGCAGTTTGGTCTTGGGTTCGCGCGCCGCGCGCAAGAAGATAGGAAAGAGAAGCGGTGAAGCCCTCGCCTAAGCAAAGCAAAACAGCTTGCAAAAGACGGCAAAAAAAAAATAAAAAAAAAATCCACGGATTTAAGAGAAAAAGGAAAAAAAACATAAAGAGGAGCTTTTTTTCTTCTTTTTTTTGCACGACGCAGTTTGGTTTCAGGGGTCGCGCGCAAGGAGATAAGAAAGAAAAGCGCAGAAGCCCTCGCCTAAGCAAAGCGCACATAATGAAGATCCTGCCCCTGCCTCCTCCTCGCACTTTGGAAAGAGAAGCGAGAGGCCCTCGAAATGAACGCACTTATCTATCCTGGTGCAGCGAGGTCGCGAATGCATGGGCAGCGTGGGCAAACAAAACAACTTGCCAAAGGCGGAAAAAAAAACACGGAAGCAAAAAAAAAAAAAAACATGGAGAGGAGCATTTTTTTTTCTGCATCGCAGTTTGCTTTTGGAGTCGCCGCGCCGCGCGCAAAGAGATAAGAAGTTATGTCGATTTTTGTGGGATAAAAGGTCCGTTCATTATGCGAGTAAATACGGACGCAAAAATTTTACCTCGCGTAATGAACGCACCCCCAACTTTGCCTCGATTTTTCGGAAAAAAAGTGCGTTCATTCTGCGAGTAAATACGGTAATGCCTTCATCTTTGATTTTAAAGTCTTTAACCTAAGAACAATCAACAGGTGTGAACATCAGTATGGAAATTTTTTTTTCTACATCACTACACAGTGCAATAAGCCTGCATCAAACTGTCGGCACCTCAGCCAGGATTCAGACCGGCCAAGCGGGGATCCATTGGCTAGGGCACCCCTTGGAACGTTAAAGCTGGTCAGAAATAGAAGGGTCGAGCCCAGCACTTGCCCCGAGGCCCAGCAAAGAGCCAAGTGTGACGGTGAGCGAGAGACCCCTCGAAAACAGGTTCCCGTGGTGATTGTCGTCGACTACCCTGTACTGCTTCAGCAGGTAGTGGGCAAATGCAAACAGCATGCCACTGGCCACACTCTAGGGGGTGAGAAAAGAGAACACTGGCTGCACTTTCCAACCACATTAAGCATTTAACAATTTCAGGACACATCCTCCCAATTTGTTGCATAAATCAGCTGCACCACAGACAATCAAGACTGAAAAAGTATTTTCTACATAGGCACACCTGCCGCCACACCAGGCCTAACATTTTCATCCTTTTCCTGCATTTATACACCTTTCCAAGAAATGGCCCCAGGGCCCAGATAACATTCCTGGAGCTCACTCACTAGGTTTGCCTCTCACCGGCGTACCTGCTAACCCTGACCAAGGGATCTTAGATTTCAATAGGTGCAGCTTGCGTAGGCACCATTTCACGCTGCTGGCAGCTAAATTATTGCATTTTCCCGCTGTCTTTTTGCGTTCTATGATGTATATACTTTCCCGGGGACATTTAGAAAACATTGTATGACATTTGAAACTAAAATCAAACTGTAAGCTATTTTTTTGAGTGCTTGCGCAACAGAACGAATGTGACTGGAATGTTGGTTTTATTTTACGGTGAGATTTGACGGCGCTGCCCACTCAGCCGTGTCGATCGACAAAGCGCTTAGACGTACAAAATAATTTACAACAAAATATAGACGAACGGCATGCAGATTGCCCGCACACAAATAACGTGACTACCGGAATTACAGGACTCTGACATGAAATTCAGCGAGTGTCAACATTCGAGCATCAAACTGTATGTACAGTCGGCACGGAATGAAACGCGAACAAGGAGCGCATGGTTTTCGACCCACGCTGAGTCACCTAGAGACGCAACACCGAAGGTTTGGATGCATTGAGCAAGAGTCTAACACATCGAAGGAGGAGCCATCTTCTTGCAGCTCCCATCTGGTTCAGTTGGTGCAGCATCTAGCGAAAAACCATGCACCCACTGTTCGCGTTTCATTCCGTGCCGACTGTACCACAACATGCTGCATCATCCAAAAAGGGATTATTTGAGAAAGATCTCTAATAACACTGCACATCCAGTTCAGAGTGTCAACGACAGTCACCTCTCGACGATCGGACAGGGTCAAAGAGGACCTCCTTTAGGGACATGTTTTGGAGAGAGTTTCCTTTTTCACAGCACCACGGCAAAGGAATTGGCGTGACTGACCTAATCCCTACCCCAAACCGAACAGCTATTTTTGGAAAAGACTGAGGATTTTCTGGGGATCATCTCTGGAAGTCAGAAGAAGAAATGCCATTGTTCGAAACCTCGCGTAGAGGGCCGTTCGACCTTCTTCCCTTCCTTCGTTTCCCGTGAATGTCGAGTAGAAACGCTTCAATGGTAGGCACTTAGGCTATCAACCCCAGTTTTCTCAGTGGAAGATCACACAAAAAGGGGTATGCAGCATGCATAAGAAAAGTAGAAACTTCCAAGAGGGGCCGGAAAACTTGGAACGCAGAACCGCAAAATATGGGTGGAGAATCGCGCTGAGCAGGTTTGTGGCAGAAAATTTCTAGCCGATAGGGGGCGCGAGTGTAGCACCAGTTGCATCATCATCATCAGCAACATGGCTGTGGTCTAGGTGCGTTTTTTGGAAAGGAGTATAAGCAGTGCCCCACATTCCCAAGGAATCCCTTTTATTGTCAGATATTTCAATAAAGACCAGCCTTATACTAGAATGTTTGCAACTGAAATAAAGTTTTCTGAGGCAGGTGTTTCGGTGTGCAACAAGAGGCACAGCTGGCTTTCAATGACCGGGCCATGCCCACATACTTTCTATACTGCATCACCATCTGCTTAAACAGATAATCTAGTTGACTAAGAATTGTTAACAATTTGTGGAGATGCTTTGGAGAAGAGCGTGTTGGTTCAAGTGATGGATGAAGGAAGAATAAAACAATTAAAACTGGGACAACATTTAGAAATTCAACCTCAGTTTTCGTCAGGGAAAGGTTTGACAACATGTCGAACCCTTCCCTCCTGCTGACGAAACTGAGGTTGAATTCTAAAATCCGAGATAAACCCACCTCTCTGATTTGCACTTCACGTTTTTTATCTCCCCTTCTCCTCTTGGGTATAGTCAGCTGCTCGCTGTGGAAATTTTATTCGTCTGTTGCTAGTTGAAAGATGTGTTTGTGTTGTCCCAGTTTTAATTTTTATTCTTTCTTCCTCCATCATAATTTGTGGAGGCTTTACTGTATACTATACTGTTTGCACACCAAAGTGTGTCGATTTGAGACATTATGTCTCTGTGTCAAGTCAGATATTTTCATCATGCAATACCCCAATCGAACACTCATGAGGCCCATCAAATCTGCAAACAAGCAAGTAATTTGTAACATACGTAGCGGTCAATTTTCCATCGGAACCACCACTCTTTGATGGAGTCATCCGTCGTGACAAACAGCGCTTTCCATGGGCGAGTGACGAAAATTTTTTTCGAAGAAGACCTTTAAATGAACATGGAGTAATGTCAGATTCAAGGTTAATTGGTTGCAAGGGGTTAATCAAAAAAATATATCTCACCTCAGACATGTACAATATGGTAACAACCGAAAACAGGCCCACAAACTTGAGAACTATGTATAAGTACTGCAGGGGTTGGCTGAAAGGCAGAGGGGAGATATGCATCTTGAGTCATGCTACATAAAAGGGAGTGGGGAGGGGTGTGGGGGCAGGAACTCGGTGGAGCTGCATTTACTCCAGTCTCTGAACCTCTGAGCCCGACATAGTGGCTTCACCACCACATTGTGAGTGGACTCTGCAATAATAGTACTGGAGGAAACTACCGTATTTACCGCACCATGAAGCATTCTCCCGTATAAGTTAAAACTAGGCCTTAGATTTTTCGGTGTTTATTTATTTTTCAAATATTGTCGTATTTCCATATTTTATTCCGTACGGACGCTAAGAACGAGAAAAAATTAATAAAACACGAAGAGTTAAAATTTCTTTTACAATCTGTTTATGCCCTTATAAAGCTTTACGCTTATCATAATGCAACAGTACTTACAAACCACATGACAATCTATGGGCCAAACTCTGAGTGTTCTTTAACATACCCATCCAAAGATTTTTTTTTCTTTTCTTAGCATCCTTCTAACCTTCCGCTCCCTGTGATGACGGAAATTAAATTGTTCTCAAGCAAACTGTTTCTGTACGAGGAAACCAAGTTGATAATGCATTTTTTGCAAGATTCAACCGATAACAATTGCCAGTGTAGTTTAAGGCACATTTGACCAGCTCTTACCCGAATATAACAACGATATTGTGAGAATCTGTGGTGACCACCAAAGTGATCTAACTCTCGTATTGTCGTCCAAAGCCAGTGCTTCCACTTATTCGGGACTGGCAAGGTCCTCATTTCAGTATATGCCAGACTAGGGCGTGTTTCGACAAAAAGCAGCCCTCGCTTAGACTATACATTTCGAGAAATTGGCCTTTTTAATCAATTTGGGGTGTTTCCATGTACAATCACGGTCCGGGTCATATTTTCTCTGTTTAGCTAAAAAATATATGTGAAAGCCATGCTCTTGGGACGAGCATTCAGCTACATGCAAACGCCGTAGCTAATTTTCTTTCAAAGATAGAAAATTTCAAGCTCAATGCCTGGTAGTTTGCACAGCTGTCAGTTTCACACTGAAGCATGCACATAGGAATAATTTTTTCTACTTGTTTTATTAAATGTTTTTCTGACATGTAAATATTAAAAATTACAATAAAAGAGTTCTATGCAAAAAAAAAAAGACAAAACACATCAAATAAACAAGTTTAAGAGACACATTCACAAATTATTTACAAACTACTTCATATAAAATGAGGCAAAATATATCAAAATTATTATCTTTAAAAGCATTTTTATAAATATATAGGAACAATATACATGGCTATTATTGTAGTTCTGTTATTAATGCAGAAATGCAGCTCATTTCTCTTTAACGTGGCAAAATTGCGCATCAATATTTAAGAAACTCCGAGCGAGTTTTTGAGCTACCCCAACTAACTATATTTTCGGAATCACCAGCCTTTCCCCTTTCCAAAATGCTATTTAGTACCGCGAAATTCCGAATAGTAGATATTTTGAAATCGGGCAGGTGAAAATGATGCCAAAACCACCATTGAAATACACCCGCACTTTTCAGTGCCGTGACGTCTAGTGGGCAGTCTAGAAATGGACTATGCCAAGCATCTGTTTCATGCTGCTGTGCAGATGCTGGAGCGAGCTTCCAAAGCATTCATTTGACATAATGAAACTGCTTGTTATCAGTTGGCAACAATGTCTACAGTCGAAAGAGTGAGCCGCTGCCTTTCCCCGACGTCACTTTTTCATTGTTGCCAGTAGAGACTTTCACTTTGAAAAACACGCTGAGGACCAAAATTTTAAATTCAATCACTTTGCGGAAAAAAATTTTTTTTTTGGCCCAAATATTTGGGTTTTTATTTTAGTAGATTTTTGTTGGCGTGTTTAGCAAATTTTCAGGCAAATTGGTGATTATGAAGAAAATGCCAGAGTACCCCTTTCAACATATACAGTGATTTGAACTAACTTGTAATGACTAAACATTGAGTAACATATAACCTCTTAAGAGAAAACGACATCTCGCCAAACTGAAACTGAGCTGCTTGTCTTTGCTATAGGGGCTTTGCCACATGATGTCAGCTCCAAGGAGCCATTATCTAAAAGCAACAAAGGCTGTACAGCAATGCTGCTCTATCGTAGGGTGTAAAAGAAATTTCGATGTTTACAAATCCCTGTATAGCGAAATTGGAGCGCAGCTCTAAGGTCCCTCCTCCATAATTTCTCCTTCCTTCCACAGTTTTCCACTAAATATAGCTGGAAAACTGACGCCATGTGACCTCAACACCAATTCAGTTTGCCCTGCTAAATTTAGTGGAGAAAATGACGTCACATGACTTCGTGTCACATCACCTACGAACAAATTTGGTTTCTCAGCTAGATTTAGCGGGGCAACTTAATGCGCAGTGTTGCATCATGGGATGTTGCAGACCTACACACCAATTCAGTCTCTTAGTTAAATTTCATAGGAAACTGAATTGGTGTATAGGTCTGTGATGTCCCATAATGTAACGTGCGTGGTTACGCCCGACGGCGACAGTGACGCCGCGAAACACGGGAACGAGCGCCTGAGAGCCGCACTCTAAAAGTTATGATGTCTATACACCAACTCATGTTTACAAACAAACCGGAGCGACCCGGAGCGCCCCTAGCGGACGCCACCGGCGCCGCGCATGCGCGATGGGGGTGTGGGCAAGAAACTCGCCGTCGCCCATAAACACACCATTGAAATGCGATGTTGTCGGCGTCAGTGTGAGTCCCCCTGCCCTTTTTCGCGTTCGAATTGTTGGTTCTACGTCTTCCTGGCGATGTCTGACTATCTTGAGCGGCGTCAGCGAAATTACCGAGGCTCGTTACACCGCAAAACTTCGCGTGAATAATGTGACATGTGGCGATTCATTCCGCGTGGACGCCGCAGAATGTACGCTAAAGCCTGATTCGCATGATGAGATTTCGCTCGGAATTTTCAGTCGCGACGCCGCTCGGGCTGCAAAAGCGTGAACCGTAGCTGAGATGGTCGACGTCGATACTGAAAATCGCAAGCAGAATCGGACCAACTGAATTAGGCATAACAAGTCGGTGAGGGTCACTGGTAACAATGATCAACATCTCCTTGTATCTACTGTTTTCATCGAGCCTGCTTACCAACATTCAAATTTAAGTCTTTTGAGGCCTGCACTTACTTCTTATCGCAAGTACCGGGCAAACATTTGGTCTACGGACCGGCGTCGTCTAAGAGAGCAGACGACAAGCAGAAACGTTTGAAAGAGCAGACGACAGTTCGAACAATCAGGCGGCCGTTTGAACTTGAAGACGCACTGAACGTAGTCCGCAGGTGGTCCGCACAACTTGACGGTTTTCTGGCGTTCATGTTGGAACAAAACAAATAAATCTGATGACCACAAGTATCCGTGAATTCAACCCAAAGTGCTTCCCGCCCAAGCAATCGTTGTCCGACGGCGTCTGCTTTTCCCTTTTCACGGCACATATCCAGATTCTCGGACGAACCGAGCACGTGAAAACTGACCTTCAAACCTTTCTCGACACTTTTGGTACGGCCCCAGGCGCGGCGTTTTGACGAGAAGGCAGGTTTTTGTCTGGTTCCTTTCAAAACAACGCAGGAATACACGTCTGGCATGGGGACTTCTGCCCACAGCCCCAGACCGGAAGTGCGACCGGCGCGCCACCACAGCGCCGTGACGTCACAGAGATGAGTTGGTGTATAGTTTAGCTTTACATTTGTGCTTCCTTGCATTGCCTCTTAAACACCCCCTTCCCCCCTTTTTCAAAACACGTCCAAATTGACTCTTTATACGGAGCGTGTAAAAGGCAACGCGTCTATAATGTGGTGGATTTAATCGTTTTTAATTATGTCCACTATGTTTCTAATTAAAATGATGTCTTTAAATTTATGAATGATAAAATTTATTACTAAAAGTATTTAATGACCTAATTATAACAAAACACTTATTTTTTCCTCAATTCTGTGAAATTCTGAGTCTATTTTACAGTGTTCTTATATTTAAAAAAATTCAAAAACAAAATAAATAGGCCATCATGACCTGTTGTCCTGAAGAAACCTCGACGTGCTAAAAGGCAAACCCCTTGTGTGAGTAGTTCTAGATTTCAAAGGAAACTGAAGCTGACATCTCTCAGGACCACTGACCAAATTCTGCAAAAAAACATTGATTTTGAAAAATTGCATATTTACATCCACCAACATCTAGAAGTATTTTCAGAAATTTTCACTTGTTTATACTGTATAGTTAATTTTTTATAAATTATTTTCTGTCCACCGAAGCTAAAGAAAAGGTAGGTTTTGGAGCACTTTGAACGCATTTTTCTCCGTTCCACTTTTTGGTATAAATTCCATTTTAGTCAATCTATCGTTTGATAATGGCAATACAGGGAAGGCTCGTTCTTCACTTTTCCTGACTGAAATTTAATAAGGAATGCGGCTATGGAACGTTTTTGTCACTTTACGGATGTCTTTTATAAAAAAACGTTGACATCTTGTCAAAGATACAGAAGACCAAAAGTTGACCAATTTTGCAGAACAGAAATTTGATAGAAATAAATGACTTTTTACAAGAAGCTTTCCATAGCCGCACCTCCTAGGCATTCTGCTACATATCTAGCGAATAAAAATCTTGAATATCGTGATAGTTTTCCGACGATAGATTAACTAAACAATGTAGGCGTGTTGCTGATAAAAGCTGCCCTACTTTCCTTCCCACTTAACCGACAGACATGAAATTTTGTTATGCACCCTCTAGCATGACCACCAGCCTACCCTGTAAATTTCATTAATGTTAAGCCAAGGGTTCAAAAGTTGACCCTCCTAGGGGGTGTGTCCCCTTAAAGGCTAACTGCAAAGAAAAAAGTGTATTTTTAAACAGCCTAATTGGGACCAGCATGTAACAAAACTATTTTTCCGCCACAAACAAAATTTTTTACAGCTATATTTATTGCGTCGAGACTGATTTTAGTTTGCGGCTATTTCGGCCGATTTGAGTCGCGCGCCACAAAGTTGGTATTGTGACGTCACATAGTGGCTGCTATACGTCACTGAGTGCATATACCTAGCCACTCCGTGGGCGTCGAAAGAGCGGGAGTTTCAAATGCAGAGAGGTTGTGACTCCGGCATAATTACGTCCTGTGGCGTAAATATTGCTAAAAAAATATTTGTTTTTTCGCGGAAGATTTGTTTTGTGACATGCTTGTCCCAATTAGGCTGTTTAAAGAAACTCCTTTTTCTATGCAGTGACCCTTTAAAAAGCTCATTTGTAAAACACCATCTTGCTTGGTTTTTATTTTGTCGTTCTGACCTCGAAATTCAGAGTTTTTCGGATAAATCCAAATTGAAAAAATTTTACCGGCGAACGTTTTTCCAGATTTTATTGGATTTATCCAAAATCACGAAACCCGAATCATATGTTACTCAATGTTTTGCCATCCCAAGTTAGTTCATGTCACTGTAAATGGTTAAGGAGAGTTTAAAGAAAATAAAAAGTGGAGCTTCTTAAATATTGACACACAATTTTGCCACATTTAGAGAAATCAGCTGCATTTCTGCATTAAAGCACAACTACAATAATGCTAAGCATAGTTTTCTTAGTAGTTTGTAAATAATTTGGGAATGCATCTCAAAATAATGTTTATTTGACGTGTTTTGCAATTTTTTTTTTTTGGCATAGAAATCATTTATTGTAATTTTTTTATCATTCCATGTACATGTTGTAAACTTTTCATAAAATAAATGGAAAAATGATTACCACATGAATGCTTCGGTGAGAAACTGACGGCCGTGCAAAGCACTATAGCGAAACCTTGGCAATGTCCACGCCTCGAAATTGTACATCCTGGGAAGAAAATTAGCTATGCCGTTTGCACATTGCTGAATCCCAAGAACATGGCCTTAACCAGTGTTTTTACATAAATATACAAAATACAATCTGGACCATCATTGTACGAACCGACGTGGAAAAACAGCCTTTTGTACACTTGACACTGGAAGTTTACCGGTGTTTTTTGCTAAAACAGAAAAGACTAAGTCCTCCTCACAAGAGACCATTCGGGACATATTCAATGCATTACGGCAATCCGACGTACTGCGATAAGCTTTAAACGTCGGCTTAGTATTTTGTACAGTAAGCAGGACGGTAAGAAATCAGGTATGTATAGGCTTTGTTATGTATTCCGAGTGTTCTGCACTCGCAGTGGTAAGAGAGAAGAAATCTCGCCCCTTCCAGGATGTATGGAGCGTACAAATCAGCCGTACATCGGAACGGCCACACAATAGACCGATCTCACTAAACTTTAAATGCATGCATGACGACGCTATAACTTTAGTTGACAGGAGGCAGACGGCAGTGCACGAGAGGGCTCGTGCCATCTCGGGCTCCACACGCGCAGAGCTCCAGCGAGGTTGTGGCACGTGCAGAAAGACTAAAGTTCCCTGGATGCATTGCGGCCACGGTGGCGTAGTCAAAGTGGCTGGTGAGATTGGTCTATTGCCCGCACTGCCCGGTGGAAAAGAGGGGTCGTGGGATTTTCCGGAAGGTCTATTCCTGAAATATTCCAAGGACTGAGTGCAAGTACGGTAACATCCTTCCCTCTCATAGTTTCTTCGCCTCCCTCACTACCCTCAAAGTTTCCAAGCCGAGGCTGCTAAGACCATGTTCTTTCTCGCAAAAAACTCAGGCTGCCCGTCGGTCTTTGAATGGAAGCCGAGCCAAGCGTCGACGAGAGAAGCGCTCACCTTCGGCTGAAGCTGCCACCACCTGGGGTATGCTGGTCATGGTGACGAACACCACCACAAACCAGAAGGAGACCAATGGCACAAAGTAATAGAACTGGTACGGCCGGTTCATACTCAGGCAAAGCACCACCACCAGAAGGTTCATCCGAAAGAGCATCTGCAAGAAACAACAATGTGCCGCCTACTGGATGCGCAAAGACGCATTTCCGGTTGGCCACTACAAAAGGAGCTAACCGACAAGTCATGTCGCTCCATAAGCGTTTTGGCAATCGGCTTGCATCACTTCAACTTGGGTGGTTATCATTTGAGCCCGTTCTCGTTTCGACCTTCTCAAAACAACCAATCTCAAAAAGATCTTCTCTCTTGGACCTGTCGCATTTGGTCCTTTCCCGTTTCGTCCTTCGCATTTCAACCCTTCTCATTTGAGTCCGTTCTCATTTCGCCCTTCTCACTTGGCCCTTCTCAAAACAACCATTCTCAAAAAGACCTTCTCGTTTTGACTCGTCGCATTTAGCCCCTTCCCGTTTCGTCTTTCGCATTCCAACCCTCCCCATTTGGGCTTGTTCTCGTTTCGCCCTTCTCACCTGTCCCTTCTAAAACAACCATTCTCAAAAAGATCTCGTCTTGACCTGTCGCATTTGGCCCCTTCCCATTTCGTCTTTCGCATTCCAACCCTCCCCATTTGGGCCCGTTCTCGTTTCGCCCTTCTCACCTAGCCCTTTCAAAACAGCCATTCTCAAAAATATCTTGCTTTGACACGTTGCACTTGACTGTTTCCATACCAAAATCGTTCTTTTAGGGTAATATTAATAAATACATTAATATATTTTATGTGGGGGTGTGTGTGTGTGCCATGCTACAGGCATACTCTCTCTGCTAAGGGTTTAAGCAGTGCGTTGAGGTCGTTGTGAAAAGCTACTAGCTGACAATAAAACAGACCAACTATTTATCGCTGCCAGATCGTATTCCGAAGTGTCACGTTGTTTGAGGTCTCTCGGGACAATGCCACCACTTCTATAATGCAGTGGTTCTCAAATGGGGTCTGCGAAGGCATCCTAGGGGTCCGCGAAGCCCTGTCTCATCAGTCAAGCACGGCAATATTAGTTGTCTTTCTTCACGTTGAGAAGAAACATTCCAATTTTAGGGTGAGTATTCTCGTGCGTATGTCAATGAGATAAGTCTACTTCACACTAGCAATTAGTTATATTCATTTATTAAATCATTATCATGATAACCTATACCTTTCTATTCCCCAAACAGGGTCCTCCATCATCTCCGCCTGTCTACAAGGGCAGTGCCGTATTAACTTGTTTTTGAGTGGGGGGCAAACCAGACCCCCCCCCCCCCCAGAGCCGGGAGAGGGGGGGTGCCCTTGGTACCCCTTGGGCGCCGCCAGCCAGTGTTTGCTCTGCCCAGTGGCGGCTGTTTCAGGGGGGACAAACACATGCCTTGCCCCCACCCCCCAGTTGGTACACCCATGTACAAGGGGTCTGCGAAACATCAATGGTTGAGAACCACTGCTATTATGTACGCTATTTCTGTTAAAACGAAGTTTCCAAATTAAATGTTCATCTCTTTTTTTGTTTTGTTTGCTTAGACGAAGGGAAGCAGGCGTCACTGTACGATTCTCAGTGCGTACCTCTACACATAACATATAGCTGATGGTATGTTGGGGGCCCAAGCAAGGTAAGGCTTATCAACAAAGCCGCAAAGGCATAACGACGTTAGAAGCATGCCGAACTAGTGCCATTCGGTCGTAGCGCGAACGGGCGAAATGAGAATGGGTCCAGTTGCGAAAAATACAATTTGGATCTTATAAGAAGGTTCAAACAAGGCGGACCAAATGAGAATGGGACGAAATGCGCACGGTCAAAATGCGAATGGGACGTTTTCAGATAACGGGCAAAATGAGAATGGGCCCAGTTGCGAAAAACACGATTCAGATCTTATGAGAAGGTTCAAACGAGGAGGACCAAATGAGAATGGGACGAAATGTGGAAGGTTCAAATGCGAATGGGATGTTTTGAGATACACCCCTTGAACTTACGACCCAAACCTTTACGACTCTGCTAGAGGGCGAAAGCCAATAGGACAGAAGAGTAAAAGAGCGAGGTAGGTATACTGCGTCAATACAAGCTTGCTTTACAGGCAAGCAGGTGGTCTAAAGATACGAGAGTAGAACTCTGATGTCACTTATGTAGAAACATTTGTACAGCGTGGACCATATGGTCGAATGGACTGCCTCAATATGGCGCTACGATTCACCACAGAAGCTCCAGTAAATGGCGCATTTTGTGTGTCAACATTTTAAACAATGAGCTTACCGGAGTATGACAATGCTTTTTATCGGCAACTGTCTGCAAACGACACGCAGGTGCAACAAACAACGGGCGGTGGCAACTGTCCCCTTGCCCAAAGCAGTGAATCCGACGCTCTTTGTGGACTGCTACCACCAGCATCGTTTTCAAAACCTCCATTCTCAAAATGCACGTAATGTTAAGAAAACAATTTTAACCCCTTGCCTATTAATAACGAATGTCACTCGTTATTACGGAGGACCATAAAGCCAGACTACGAGTGTGACTCGGGTTTTGGTTTCGGCACTCGTTTAGCACGCTCTCTGGCAGATGGCAAAACCAGCCCTGTTGCTCCATTCGCCTTGCGTTGTTTGCTCGTTTGTTGTGCTGTTTGACAGATAGAGAACGCTCCTTTTAGCCAAGGAAAGAAAAATTGACCGCATCTCCACGTGGTGAATGATGTTGATTGGGGCGAAGCTCTGGTGGTGCTTGTCTGCGTAGACGCTGAGCCGCAGCATGCCGAGCCTTTCGTTCGTGTTCATCCATGTCAGAAAGAAAATGTGTGGTATGGAACGTGGTTATATACGCATTTGAGCATTTGACCGCAGTGCCCTCTCGTCTATAAACGTTGAGTCAATGCATGCAAAGTTTAACACGATTATACAGTAAATTTTCGCTAGTTCGACCTCGGTTAATTCGACTTTTCGTTTAATTCGATCCTGTTCAAAAGTCCCGGCGAGTGCCCATACATTTCTATAGGAGGAAAAATTCGCTAGTTCGAACTCGGGACGACTCCGCATCGCATAATTCGTCCCTAGCGAATGCGCGCGGGCTCACACTGCACGGCACCGCGGCAGGAAAACCACCAACGTACGGTGAAAAACAAGCCCTTTGCTGCAAAGCCGAACGTGCACAAATATGTGCCTGCTCCTCTACGCCGTTGAGATGGACCTTAGCGAATGACAGGAGCCAGCGCAACCATTCTGGCATGGAGTAGCGCGGAGAACATAGCACGTGGTCGGGCGCAGAGACAGCGCGCGCTCTCTTTTCTGTAGCATCGTGTGCGGTCCATCTTACGCGTCGAAAAGCGCGGGTTATCTTTTCCTTTTTTGCTATTTTTCTTTGTCGCCGACGGTCTGGCTGCTCGGCGCCAAAGTCGGCTCGTAAAACTTACTTTGTTTGTTTTTTTGTTTTTTTTTGACGGCGATTTTTGGAGGACGTGACGTTTAGTTACGTTGCTTTCCGGAGCATGCTTTTGGACGCGCGTTTTAAGCGCAGACGGCAGCAGACCATCCGTCAGTACTTTGGACAATAAAAGAAAGTTTAATTTTAACCGTTTTTCTGTCCTTTGTTTAATTTGATCATTCGGATAATTCGACCAAATTTCAAGGTCCCGTCGAGGTTGAATTAACGAAAGTTTACTGTATACGCATTTGACCGCAGCGCCCTCTCCTGTATAGACGTTGAGCGGCTACATGCAACGTTTCATCCATGACATCCCCAGCTCTTGAGTTACTACCACATCTCAGAGCCCCCTACTCGATCCATTGGGGTCTCCCCACACAGGTTCGAATCCTGTGAACTGTGCAAACATTTTTTCATCATTTTTTTTCATGTTTTTTTTAAAAATTTTTTTGCCCTACACGAGCACGTGAGCACGTGCTCGTGAGCTCACGAGCAGGAGCACGAGCACTGGATGCCAGACAGACGGACGGACATGGCTAGCCCCTAAGGAGCTTCGCCCCTAAAAGCAGTCACTTGTGAGCGTTCACGCTAAAACAATGTGGCTTTGGTGCAGAGCTCCGCTTTAGCCGATGAAGAGATACTACAAGACCTTCTTTTTGAAAGAAGTTAATGCTCAGGCATATGTGACGACAAATCCTTCGGCCGTTCCGATTTTTAGGAATCGGACGTCAGTTTGATGGGCAGTGACAGGAGTTATGAAAACAATGTGAATCCTGCAAGCATTCCATAAACTTTAGCATCTGCACGTCAGTGGGACTCGGACTAGGAGTCTTGATTTAGAGCAAGATACGACACCTGGAAGTCGAAGAAATGTTTTGGTCTTATTTTAATGCCAATTGCCCGTTTAAGATAAAAATTTTCTGCGTGTTTCCTGAAGAAAAAAATGAGTAGGCAAGTGGTTAAAGGGCTAACGTGTAATCGGGTCGGTAGTTGGAACAAAGAATAAACACACAAAGACAGGCAAATCATCAACACCAAGAAACTTTCTTGCACTTCTTGTCTCGCTTTTTATGCCTTGTAATACCTTTCCTACGGGTGAATATATTCTACCAACTCGGCAAACATCCCAATGATTTATCCTAATTTATTTCTTTTAACGTCGTGCAACTTTTATATGGACAAAGCCTACACATCTATTTTTCGACCTTGAGATTCACAAGACACTAGTGAGTGATCGGGTTAAGAAGGCACTTGGACAAATATGTGATCTACCGGGTGATTCAAGGAGAAGCCAGGCTCTTTAAATCGACCACAAAATTCGGTTTCTGAACCTATTGCGCTACGACTTTGTGCAGCGTTGCCCACAGATGGTGCATTTTTTTTTGTGTAAAATTTGCAAAGAGCAAACTTACCTGAGGAAAAAGTCAAGAAAGAAAAAGGCTTAGCTCCTATGGAAATGCAGCGACGCCACCGGTCTTCAAACAACACGGCACCGTTTCGCACGGGAGACAAGAGACGGCGCAACGAACGCCGCCAACGAACGAGCATACGGCGATGAGAGCCGGCGTCTTTAGCAGACAATCTTTTCGACTCAAAAGCGGCGAGCGTTCCGCAGGCGGCGGCAGTCGCAGAACCAAAGACAGACGCGGTAGTAAAGAGGAACTGCAAAGCAGACGTCATCAGTACCCCGAAAAAAAAAAAAAAAACCAGTCAAAATAACCCGACAAACCATTTTTTTCAATCGATTATGTGTCCATTCAATGTGTTTTATAAGTAAGGATGATAAAATAATGCATTGCCAACTGATATCAGAAGAGCTCGCGCCGCTTTTGAGTCAAAAAGATTGTCTGCTAAAGACGTCGGCTCTCGGCGACGTATGCTCGTTCGTTGGCGGCAGTTCGCGTCACGATCGCTTGCGCCATCTCTTGTCTCCCGTGCGAAACGGCGCTGTGTTGTTTGAAGACCGGTGGCGTCGCTGCATTTCCATAGGAGCTAAGCCTTTTTCTTTCTTTACTTTTTCCTCAGGTAAGTTCGCTCTTTGCAAATTTTAGAAAAAAAATGCACCGTCTGTGGGCAACGCTGCACAAAATCGTAGCGCGATAGGTTAAGAAACCGAATTTTGCGGTCGATTTAAAGAGTCTGGCCTCTCCTTGAATCACCCTGTATATCAGGATTCTGAGGACATCGATATTAGCTAAAATTCTAGCACAGGTCATAATTTTGAGCTGAAATGTTATCTGTCTTGTCATTTGCTGGTTTCCTTTGTAAATCTGAATGGTGAGCTTCCTGTGCACTCCGTTCAAACTCTGTTGCTAGATTCGAGGAAACACCGCACTCCTATGGTATACCCAGTGGGCTGCATAAATCTCTTCCTTGCTATTGAATGCCATGATTTTCCATCTACCGTGAAGTTCTGAGATGCCCGCCCTCGAAAGATCGCCTATCCCGTTTTTCTGGCTAAAAATCTGCAACATCAAAATTCCGGAACATCGTCCACCCCCCGATTCCCATCGGACGTCACGCGATGTCCGATGAAAATCGCATCAATTGCGCAATTTGCCGTACCGGCACATCTGACAAGCGAGTTTATAGCGGCTTCCGGCATTTTTGTCTGTGATCTGCGCGCGCAATATCGGCTCCCGTAACACGCGAGTTGCTCCTGCGTGTATGTTGAACCATTAAAGGTGAACCTGTGGTATCCGTTCCTGTGACAAGTTTGTAGCGGATTCCAGTGTTTTTGTCTGCGATCTGCACGCGCGACCTCGACTCGACGCCAGTTGGTCCCGCATGTATATTGCATTGTGAAATAGGATTCTGCTGCATCCGCGATTTGCGGCATTCGCTCCCGCGATTTGAGGTATTCGCTCTTGTGAGATGCGAGTTTTGGCGGGTTTCCGCTGGTCTTTCACACCGTGAAATCTGCTGCGTCCGCCACTTGCGGTATCCTTTCCCTAGACACAGGAGTTTGTAGCGAATTCCTGAGTGTTTATCGCTTCGTGAAACATGAATTTGCGGTGTCCGCGATCTGCGGTATCAGTTCCCGCGTCACGTGGTTTGTGGCTGGTGCCAGGGTGTTTATCATTAATTTTTGATAAAGTTTTGCTGCGGCATCCCCAAAGATAGCCCATCCCATGTTTTTCAACATTTACATATCTCTTCATTTTAGGTGGGCATTCTTTCGGAATTTTACGGTAGATATTCGGGCGTCTTGAAATATTGGTTCATTTTTTCATGTCACAAAATTACATATCCAGAGGCATTATTGCAAAATTCTAAAGCATTGCCTCGCCCAATTCCCGCCGGATATCGATCACGCGATGTACGACGGGTATCACATCAACCGTGTGATCCGTGATACTGGTACGTGTAAAAAGCACATTCACAGTCGGTTTCCTCATGTTTATCACACCGTGACACGCCCCTCCCCCCCCCCAATTCCCGCCGGATATCGATCACGCGATGTACGACGGGTATCACATCAACCGTGTGATCCGTGATACTGGTATGTGTAAAAGCACATTCACAGTCGGTTTCCTCATGTTTATCACACCGTGACACGCCCCTCCCCCCAATTCCCGCCGGATATCGATCACGCGATGTACGACGGGTATCACATCAACCGTGTGATCCGTGATACTGGTACGTGTAAAAAGCACATTCACAGTCGGTTTCCTCATGTTTATCACACCGTGACACGCCCCTCCCCCCCCCCAATTCCCGCCGGATATCGATCACGCGATGTACGACGGGTATCACATCAACCGTGTGATCCGTGATACTGGTACGTGTAAAAAGCACATTCACAGTCGGTTTCCTCATGTTTATCACACCGTGACACGCCCCTCCCCCCCAATTCCCGCCGGATATCGATCACGCGATGTACGACGGGTATCACATCAACCGTGTGATCCGTGATACTGGTACGTGTAAAAAGCACATTCACAGTCGGTTTCCTCATGTTTATCACACCGTGACACGCCCCTCCCCCCCCCAATTCCCGCCGGATATCGATCACGCGATGTACGACGGGTATCACATCAACCGTGTGATCCGTGATACTGGTACGTGTAAAAAGCACATTCACAGTCGGTTTCCTCATGTTTATCACACCGTGACACGCCCCTCCCCCCCCCAATTCCCGCCGGATATCGATCACGCGATGTACGACGGGTATCACATCAACCGTGTGATCCGTGATACTGGTACGTGTAAAAAGCACATTCACAGTCGGTTTCCTCATGTTTATCACACCGTGACACGCCCCTCCCCCCCCCCAATTCCCGCCGGATATCGATCACGCGATGTACGACGGGTATCACATCAACCGTGTGATCCGTGATACTGGTACGTGTAAAAAGCACATTCACAGTCGGTTTCCTCATGTTTATCACACCGTGACACGCCCCTCCCCCCCCAATTCCCGCCGGATATCGATCACGCGATGTACGACGGGTATCACATCAACCGTGTGATCCGTGATACTGGTACGTGTAAAAAGCACATTCACAGTCGGTTTCCTCATGTTTATCACACCGTGACACGCCCCTCCCCCCCCAATTCCCGCCGGATATCGATCACGCGATGTACGACGGGTATCACATCAACCGTGTGATCCGTGATACTGGTACGTGTAAAAAGCACATTCACAGTCGGTTTCCTCATGTTTATCACACCGTGACACGCCCCTCCCCCCCCCAATTCCCGCCGGATATCGATCACGCGATGTACGACGGGTATCACATCAACCGTGTGATCCGTGATACTGGTACGTGTAAAAAGCACATTCACAGTCGGTTTCCTCATGTTTATCACACAGTGACACGCCCCTCCCCCCCCCCAATTCCCGCCGGATATCGATCACGCGATGTACGACGGGTATCACATCAACCGTGTGATCCGTGATACTGGTACGTGTAAAAGCACATTCACAGTCGGTTTCCTCATGTTTATCACACCGTGACACGCCCCTCCCCCCCAATTCCCGCCGGATATTGATCACGCGATGTACGACGGGTATCACATCAACCGTGTGATCCGTGATACTGGTACGTGTAAAAGCACATTCACAGTCGGTTTCCTCATGTTTATCACACCGTGACATGCCCCTCCCCCCCCAATTCCCGCCGGATATCGATCACGCGATGTACGACGGGTATCACATCAACCGTGTGATCCGTGATACTGGTACGTGTAAAAAGCACATTCAGTCGGTTTCCTCATGTTTATCACACAGTGACACGCCCCTCCCCCCCCAATTCCCGCCGGATATCGATCACGCGATGTACGACGGGTATCACATCAACCGTGTGATCCGTGATACCGGTACGTGTAAAAAGCACATTCACAGTCGGTTTCCTCATGTTTATCACACCGTGACACGCCCCTCCCCCCAATTCCCGCCGGATATCGATCACGCGATGTACGACGGGTATCACATCAACCGTGTGATCTGTGATACTGGTACGTGTAAAAAGCACGTTCACAGTCGGTTTCCTCATGTTTATCACACCGTGACACGCCCCTCCCCCCCCCCCAATTCCCGCCGGATATCGATCACGCGATGTACGACGGGTATCACATCAACCGTGTGATCCGCGATACTGGTACGTGTAAAAAGCACATTCACAGTCGGTTTCCTCATGTTTATCACACCGTGACACGCCCCTCCCCCCCCAATTCCCGCCAGATATCGATCACGCGATGTACGACGGGTATCACATCAACCGTGTGATCCGTGATACTGGTACGTGTAAAAAGCACATTCACAGTCGGTTTCCTCATGTTTATCACACCGTGACACGCCCCTCCCCCCAATTCCCGCCGGATATCGATCACGCGATGTACGACGGGTATCACATCAACCGTGTGATCTGTGATACTGGTACGCGTAAAAAGCACATTCACAGTCTGTTTCCTCATGTTTATCACACAGTGACACGCCCCTCCCCCCCCCCCAATTCCCGCCGGATATCGATCACGCGATGTACCACGGGTATCACATCAACCGTGTGATCCGTGATACTGGTACGTGTAAAAAGCACATTCACAGTCGGTTTCCTCATGTTTATCACACCGTGACACGCCCCTCCCCCCCCAATTCCCGCCGGATATCGATCACGCGATGTACGACGGGTATCACATCAACCGTGTGATCCGTGATACTGGTACGTGTAAAAAGCACATTCACAGTCGGTTTTCTCGTGTTTATCACACCGTGACACGCCCCTCCCCCCCCCAATTCCCGCCGGATATCGATCACGCGATGTACGACGGGTATCACATCAACCGTGTGATCCGTGATACTGGTACGTGTAAAAAGCACATTCACAGTCGGTTTCCTCATGTTTATCACACCGTGACACGCCCCTCCCCCCCCAATTCCCGCCGGATATCGATCACGCGATGTACGACGGGTATCACATCAACCGTGTGATCCGTGATACTGGTACGTGTAAAAAGCACATTCACAGTCGGTTTCCTCATGTTTATCACACCGTGACACGCCAATCTGCTATGTCCGTTCTTGCAAGTTCGTAGCTCGTTTGCACACTTTTTTGGTCTGCGATGCGCTCACAATATTGATTCCCATGATATGCGAGCTTGTAGTGGTTTCCCACGTATTATACTATGAAATGCGAATCTGCTGCATTTACAATCTGCGGTATTCGTTCCCATGACATGCGAGTTCTTAACAGGTTCCCGTGCTTTTTTGTCCGCGATGTGCGAGCGTGATATGGGTTCCCATGAAACAAGAGTTTGTAGCAGTTTCCTAAATGTTTATTGCACCGTGGAATGCGAATCTGCTGCTTCAGCAATCTGCAGTATCCATTCCCATGACATGCGAGTTCGTAGCGGGTTCCCACACTTTTGCCTGCGATCTGTGTGCAATATCGGTTCCCGTGAAACCAGGGTTTCCAGCGGGTTCTCGCGTGTTTCTTGTGCACCAATCTGCTGCGTCCGCGTTATCCGTTCCCGTGGGTAGAGAATTCCGAGGTGTTGATCAAACCGTGGAACAGGAATTTGCCATGTCCGCAATTTGTGGTACCAGTTCCAATTTCATGTGGTTTGAGTGGGGCCCTAAGGTTCATCACCAATTTTTCATACAATTTTGCTGTCGCATCTCAAAATATATTTCAACATTTTTTCTCTCCATTTTGGGTTCGAGACGGTATGTATAGGAGTAAGTCAGACTTTTTTTTATTTTCCGTTTGGCTGGGGCAAAAGCTTAAAAGGTTTCTCTCATCTCTCGGGCCCCAAACAGGCCTGTGCTCTCTGTCTCAAGCCCAAGACAAAAAATGGCTTTCGTGAAATGGGGAGAAGCCAGCACTCCTGAACCAACAAGTCATATTAGTTCTTTCTTGTTTATAGACTTCTGCTAGAATAAGGCACACTCTATTTATTTATTTAGAAATACTACCAATTTCGGAAGGGATTATAACAGGAATGGACTAACACTTGCATGCATTATAAATGATACTTTATCATAAAAAAACATACACATAAAATGCTAGTTTTCCTTAGACAGGTACAAATAATAAGTCAGAGCTATAACAGTCATACCCTAAAATAACAAAATAAAGGCTTGCAGGCCAACCCTGGTTTTACGTTGCTATGCATGAGAGAAGTATAATAAAAATATTTATAAAACAAGTTATCCCAGGTTAAACAACTTAATGCAACAAAGCATCTCATTTGGGAATGAGGTGATGGTGGTGCTGTTAGTAACGGTATCAAGTTGGTTCCATTCTCAAGTGGCTCATGACTTCATCAGGGTCTGGTTCATTCAAATGATGAGGTGCCTCCGCCGGCAGTGTTGTTTCCACATCTCCTATAACGTGCCTGTGGTTCCGATAAACATGTTTCTTGTAGGAGTCAACACTTGCGTACGTTCTTGGGCACCCATCGATGTTGCAAAGCACCTTAAGTCCCCCTCGCAGCTGTGGACATCCCGCAAATGAGGAAGAGCTGTCACAAACCTCGCTGCGAAGAACTCGCATCTTGGGCAACGGAAGTGCACACGCTGTTCCTCCATCTTCCGCCGTTGTGTACTGTTACGGTCTCTGCGTCATAAAGAGGCCACACCTTGACTCACCGCGCTCACTACCTTGAGACGCGCATCGCTACAGCATCGCTACGCCCAACGCGGCCGACGGTCTTCATGTCACCGCAGCAACGACGTTACCGGGTGACACATGTACAAGGCATCGACGGGGACGGCATCGACCTTTTAAAAACAGTATACACCAAATATTCAAACGTAAAAAAAGAAACATGCGGATTGGAAAAGGTAACAGGCTGTGAAATGGGGAAAAACGTTAAAAGCGCTAAGGCTCCAAGGAACAGACCGGCGCGGATGCTACGAGACGTCCCAGCTAATCAAGCGTCGAGTGAGCATCACGTGACCCCAAGCTGCACGTGTCGCCGCGCCCAACGGGCGGGTCACGTGATATTCTTTTTTACTGCTATTGGGGCTCGTAGTTGTAGCGAGGGCCTCCCGGCAGTCTTTGTTTCCTTTGTTCCTTTTTGGGTCGGCTTTACGGCACCCTTACAGGCGGCTGGTACACACTCGTTCTTTTCGTTTAGCTGAGATAGTCCGAAACATCTGTGTACAATGCCGCGAGCGTCACAAGAATGTCCCCCTCCGCCTTCCTTCGTCCATTTAGGGAAGAGCGAGGGGCGGGGGTTCCTTTTGTCACTTGCCGGCGCCCGAAGCAGACGAGAGCATGTTTTTTGGAATCTGTCGGAAGCCGCCTTTTACTGCCACGCTCCCCTTCCTTCAGGCTGGTGTTGGTGAACGTGCAAACAATTTGAACTGTAATTGCCTGATTGCAAGCTGCACGCCGTCTACGAGGATCAAACTGCTTCAATTCGTACCGCACTCCCGGCCAAAGAGCGTATTCGGGGTGGTCTGAGGCACCCATCTTGATGCATATATCTGTCCCACAGTTTGTCCATTGCCTATGGATGCACGCGTGCACGTACGTTCTGAAGACTAAGGTCACGCAGTACTCCCCCCCCCCTCCCAATTAAAAAAAAGAGCCATGCAAAAGCAAAACACGAGCCAAGATCTGCTGAAAAAGTCCACTTTTTGTCCTTGCCTCTGTTAGTTCTCCCAAGAGGTCTGGCCCTGCAAGAAGCAGGGGTATTCTTTTGTATATATATTTTTTCTTATTAATAGTTTTTTTTTTTTTTTTTTTTTTACGGGGTGCGAACGGGAATGGGGACGGCGCTCCAGCGTTTTATGCCACATCCTCTGAGAGCCACGCATACGGCTTCGTTTACCATCTTGGAAGCTTCTTTTCTCCCTTCTGAGGGGAGAGAGCGGTTGTCTGTGTAAGGAGGAACACTAATTGGAAGGGCCAAAGCCGTAGGAACGCACCACGACCAATACCTACCAAAGAAGAAGCATTGCTTGCAGGGACAGCGTCTCGCTTCTCCCACACGTTGCTCTGGCGGCAGTCTTAAACTCTTGGTCTGGTGGCTTCATATTTTGATCTTGTAGACGGAATAATGTTAGCTGACGAGACAATCACGTGCCTGATTTTCCGTGGCTTGTCTGCTAAAAAGGTTCTAGTGTCCGGAAGCTTGAAGCTCGCTGATTTAAAGATAGTCTTGAGAGCTCACCCGGATTTCAATGGCATCAGAGACGACACCATTCTGCAGGTAAGTCACCGACGAGTCTATTTCATCCATTTGGCCTACGCAGGCTTGAGCGCATTATGTTTGAAGATATTGCACCGTTTGTTTCTCACCTTAATTGCGTTCGTTTGTTTTCGCGCCTGGTTCCAACTTTCTAGCGCGGTCGGCCTAATCCTCACTTCTATTGCCCCTTTCGTGCTTACATGTGGCTGATCGTAGACTCGGAACAGCTTCGACAAACTTCAATCAACACGGATTATACCGCGCATCCAACATATTTTGCGAGATATCAATATGTAAAATATAATGCAGAAACACGTCGAAGTGAAGACCAATCTTTTCAGGTTAGATTTTAGGGATAGCCCCATAGGCAATACTAAAACAAAAACAAAAAAATGTGGATAACATTTGTGACAAAGTAAGCATTCCGTTCACTTCTGCACATAGTATAAGAGACATCCTGAAATTCCATGGCACATTAAGGTGACGCCCGCACTGTAGTTTACAATAGGACACTTTAGTTGCGTCTTTTAAGTATCTCTTAGCCCACAAGTGCTCCAATATTTCTAGTTTACTGTCGAAGTTGTAAATAATGGAATTTATTTTCAAACATGCAGCCTTTCTTTCACCTTTCGGCAAACGCGATGTACCATTGCGCGCAGACTCCGGGCATATTTCAAGCTTTTATTTTACAATTTTCAATTCCCTTCTTATTTCAGATTAAGGACAAAGACTTCGACGAGTATGTGGACATTGAGGACGACACGATTCTGGATGATAAATCCAAGATCAAGATAATTGATCCTCAATGTATGGTGACTCAAGCGGGAAATTTCAATGACAAGTAAGTTTGTTGTTGTTGTTTAATGTAGAATATTTGGTTTCTTGGCTAGATAACACAAGATACTGATTTATGTACTGAAGCTGCCTGATATAAGTGTTGACGGAATTTTGCACCGCTGATACATATTGAGAGCACCTAAATGTACTTAAAACTTATATTAATTTTTTTTATAAATATTACAGTTATAGGTAGGAATTTCATTTTTCCTTTATTATTCCGCGTAATTAAGTGGTTTATGTTAGTTTATATCCTGTAATCCCTCAGGATTTCCTTCCATATAAGTGTAAAACTAAGCAGCACTATATACCTTTAGAAAGATCGAGGCATTTTTATTCTTCTTAATGCACATCCTGAGATTCAAAACGGAAATTTGATCAAAAAGCGGTTTTGACTGGTTGTCTCAACTTGATACGAAAGCACTTCTGAAGTTACTAGACCCTCAACTCTTATTATCGCCAAAACATTTGGCGTCGGAGATCTTTGCTGTGAGAAGAGCAATATAACCCGATTATAATAACATCCGGGGTGAAAAGTTTAGACATAAATGTTTTCCTTCCCATGCCGCATTTTAGCCACAAAAATTGGTCTAAATTTGTGTTCAGAAATTTTCCCATAGGCGACGGACTGTTCATAACGTTTGCCTGTGGATTACAGCAAAACCGACTGCAAAGAAATTTAGTGCTCCGGTTTTCCGGGGCTGCTAATCCTGAAGAGTAAAATATGTAGAACATTCAATAGAAGTACGGTTGAGTCTAATATATTTTACTTTTTGATCTCTCGCCTGCTCTAAAATTATCCAATTTGGCGGCAACAAATGAGAATGGGACACTGCATCACGCTTTGCCCTCAGTTTATTTGGAAACTCAACATGTTTAAACAAAAAGGAAAATTTCTCTGTTTTGTTTTAGGACCTGCAGTGCTGTCGTGGAGCCAGTGGCATCCTCGTCAGGTGTCGTGACGGCGGCGACCACAGCAGCCACACCGATCATTTCCCCAGTGCCAACACAGGGCTCTGCTCTGCTCCAGTAAGGACCCGAAGGCGTACAGGCTACCGGAGGTGCCTGTTGACATTCGAGCTAGGCTGGTTACCCTGACCAAGGGCAACATTCTCGATCCGCTTCGGCATCGGATCATCGAGTGGCTGTACTACGACCTATGCACATATACAATGTAAGTTGCAATATGCTACTATTTTCTTATTCAATGCTATATTTTAAACTTGCAAAAAAAAAAACACTTCCAAGGTAATCTGCAGTTCATTGTCGCATTCTATTTTTCAACATCAAAAGCAAAGCAAAGCTATTTTGTACTGAGTGTTTATACATAGTGAAGTCTGTCTACGTCATAGCGACAGTGGTTCACGCAGTAGACGAGAAATTGAGTCAGTGCAGCACAACTGCTAGCCCAGGCTTCTTAACAAGTAACACGGTGTAGAGATCACTAATTATAGAAATGTGTGACGGTACATTGCTCATCCAGATAAAAAAGGCCAGAGGGCTGGGGCTGAACCCAGTATTCCGAGCCGCGAGCTTACGCTCCACGTGCCCTGAGCCGCGACGCGCTACCATCCGCCTCATTGTCGCAAATCAATTTACACCGGTACAGCTAATCAAAATAACGTAAGCGGTGAAAGCGCGAGGTGCCAGTTATAAAAGGTGATTTGACGCATGTGTTCGCGCAGCTCTTGTGCATGTCTTTTCTCACTACCAAATGCCATTGATTCGAAGGGTTAAACACCTCACTTCGCCAGAATTTCAAGAAAATACAAAACGCTCGCGAAAACTGTCCAAAATATATTCGAGAGAAAATGTTACAGCCTTTCTATCGAATTATTTTGCAAGGTACCCCGGTATCTTGTACAAGATGCCGAAATATCGTTAACGTCAGCTCCATAAATAAAAAAAATCTAGTTTTCAACGAAGTCAAAGCTTAGGCACGAGCCCAATGCTCTGTGCGTTCCCGACTCGCACCTCGGCTCGTGCAGTGTGGGCACCGTCGACTTCGGTCGCACTGAAGCTCAAACGAAGTGTAGAGGCACATTCAGCTGCTAGCGCGCTGGATGAACCTCTTGCGCACGTTTTACCGCTTCGACCGATGTCCGCTGCAGGATAAAGAAGCCTTGTTTTGAAAGTGCACTTACAGCTAAAAATCCATTTGTATATACATGTATGTTGTTTCCTTACAATTTTGAAAATTGCTTGTGCTTCGTACCTTTATTTCGATTTTGCTGTACTCTTACAATTTCAAGAGTTAGCGGGAATTTTTATCTCCCCAATGTTCCTGAGAACTTTAATCCAAAGTCGTCTATACATTCCAATAAAAGAGAGCTCACACATAGTTCCTTCCATGTATACATTTCGACGTGTGAAACATTCATTTTACGTTAATTTTGCATGCGGATGTAATGAGGGCTGCAGTAAGAGGCAAGTTTCCAAACTGGCGACTGAATCTTAAGTCACCCATACAAACCACCGTCTTATTACGTCTCATGGCATTTCTGGCATCACCTTAGATAGTGACTAAAACGCTACGTTTAGTAATATGGCTCCATTTTATTAATAACAATGTTTAGCGCTCTCTCAACTAGATATTTTTATCTTTCAGGATCCCACAAAGACGTCAGTCTACCCGGCCGTGACTTACAGCGGGCAGCATCCCACAACTTCTGACGCTGCAAGAATGACGTTCGAAAGCCTCACGCTTCCAGCTCTGGATATCCCGGAGGCTAACGAGCTGGCCTTTTGCGCGTATTGGGCGTTTAATGTAGAGTATGGCCCACACGTGAAAAACACGTTTCTGCTTTTAGAAAACCTGTGTAACATGAAGCAGTCTCTGCCATCCGTGACTGTGATGAAGGCAGCAACAGCTATTCGTTGTTAGCCGCATGCTGTTGACTGCAATGGGCTGCAAGCAGCCCATTGCAGTCAACAGCATGTGAGCAGTTGGAGTGAAATTGTAAAAAACATTTTGTCTATGAAATAAAACTGTGATATTGCACCTCATGTAATTCCATGAAAAGCTCCCCCACCACTATCCACCATATTCCTGCGTGGTTGATGGGAGGGGCACGTGGTTTTAAATGAAATCACGTCATTCCACTACGGTTCTTTATGGCATGAAAATTATTCCAGCGAAAACAGAATCCAGAGAGTCCTGTGCAGGAGTCAGGTGAGTGTAGGAAAAAAGGATTCAAGTAATTCCCCTAGGGGGAATCATGGGAAACCAGGAACGGCATCTGACAATTCCCGATAGAGAGTCACGTGATTCCAGAAGAAAAAGAATCCAGTGATTCCCGTAGGGGGTAGCCTGATTCCTTTGGATATTGGAGTCTCGTGATTCTAGTGAGAGGGTCGCCTGACTCCTGCAATACTGGAGTGCCATGATTCTATCGAGAGAATCCACTGACTCTTTCCGAGAGGGGATCAGTTGACTCCAGAGAGGGAAGGCGTCAAGTGACACCACCAGCTGATAGAGTCAGCGGACTCTAGTGGAGAGGGCGTCTGATGACTCCACCGGGCGCTAGAGTCATTTGAGTCTTTTAAAGGAGCCACCACAGGGACAAATTTTGACTCCCCCAAAGGGAGTCAGCGATTAACCCCTGCCTTCTTAGAGTGAACCCCGATAAGTTTTATGTGTTAAACACTTATGAAAATTAAAAATGCCTGCTTTGTTACTTTGTGCATATTTATTTATGCATTTTAGGAGGCAGCATTTTTGTATTGCACAACAGAAATACAATTTAGGATTCAGTATGATCGTAATATAGAGGTAATACTAGGCTGATTGAAGGATAGGGGCTGGAAATTGCTCTTGCGCAGGAAACTTAGAACGGGCCAACTTCGAACTATTAAACACATATCTTCTTATTTATGTTTCGTTCTTTGCACATGTGATTGGCGAAGTTGTACTTCCGAACAAAACGCCACGCAACGAAAGCATCACATATAGCAGCTACCAACTCGACTGGCAAAAACAAAACTGGGAACCGGAGCGGCTTTCAACTTACACGCGTATTCGTTTGCTCGGCGCTTTAAAAGCCGCATATGTGTGACCCCAATAATTTCCCAGCAACTATAAAAAAAAAATGCAAGCGGAGAAAGAATAAAAGCAAAAGAGGATCAAATGACAGCGCCTGCAACCCGACACCCACAAGCCACTGCATCCGCGACAAGGACGCTTCAAAATGATGCCCCCCCCCCTCCTCTCCGCTCACCAAGGAATTTCACAAGCCGATCCCAAACATTCCCCACATGTAACAGCGGAAGAGAGTCCATACAAGACGACAATTATCCTCCGCTCAATAGCATTAAAACTTGTCAATCCGATTCGATAAATGTGCGTGTTTACAAATGACACTCTATTTTTTTTTTTCAGGTTTGTGAATAGTTTGTCGGCGGTGCGCTGTCATACAGAAATAATTTCCACGGAGGAGGACGAGTGTCCAACAGATTTCCGGACGATGTAACCTTGACCACAAAATGTAGTTATGTTTATGTGTTTGCTTAGTCAACGGAAAGTTAGTGATCACCAGTGAGCGTTGATGTCTCTGCTGTGAGAAGCTTAGCCAGTCCAGTACCACGTACTGCTAACCCGAATCTTACCCTGCATCCAGGGGCGGATCTAGGGGGGAGGGGGGGGGGGCGGCCGCCCCCCCTTAAACAATGTCGACCCCCCTCCCTCCCCCCTTCTCGGAGGGCAATTTAACATGGGTGGATCCCCCGGTGCACAAGAAAGAATGGGAAAATAGAAAACATTATCCTTAAAAATACTCCCCCCCCCCCCCCAAGACGGAGCTCTGGATGTGTGCATCACACATGACGATGCACAACCGCACGTCGGTACGATATGCTCGTCCAGATCGAGACGGGCTTGAGCCCTGCAGGGTCCCTGGGTTCTGCAGCGTGGAATGAGAAGCTGCGTTGTGACCATTACCGATACTAAGTATAACCAGATAGCGTTGCTCGTCAGTACATCACAAAAATCAAAGCGTTACTGAAATACGTTACCGACCCGCAAACGTAAACGCAATTCCGTTACCGTTTCTTTTAAATTCTAACGAACGTTACGTTTGCGTTATTTTGGGTATCAGTATTATTTGACGCGGCTAAGCAGTATACTTTATCTAAATAAAAATACCGGTAGCAGACGGTAACAGACGCGGTGAGTTTACCCCGAAGTTTACTCGGTGATACGGTTATACTTGACCGGCATGTATACACCTTATTATAATAGCTGAGATAACTGTGCTTGCTCCAACACCGCGCAGTGTGCCGGTGTTTCACTCGGGGGAGTTTGACCGAGGACAGTGGCTTGTTCTACACCAAAACTAAACGCATTTGTTAAATATATTTAAATATAAAAAGCCTCGCGACTTGTTTTGAGCCCAAACATAGATAATTAAAATATTCACTTTTTTTTTTAACGACATCACGCAGAAATTGTTGTTTTACCCTTTTCCGTTAAGTTCATAGAAAAAAATATTTTTTAATAAAAAAGGTGAATAGCTTTTATTTAAAAATAACGAGTAGCGTGTAACGTAATTTAATACAAAAAAAGCTGAAAACCAGTAAAGAAAATATTTTACACGTTTGTCATTTTTATGTCTAACGAGTACGTTCGAGCAATTACTGGGATCAGTAGCGCGTGTTGCTTTTAACGCTCACTTAAGGGGACATTTAATGACTCCCCCCCCCCCTTTTAATAGAACTCGCAATTCAGTACATGATGAATTTCGAGTTCACACAATTGACACTTCAACCTTTTTTCTTTTCTTTTTTTTTAGATCGTCAGCTAGATCGTTAGCGGTGATAGAGGCACTTTCAGAAAAAAAAGAAATCATTTTTCACATGCAGACGAGGACGAGTTACAGGAATACGAAGGGAGACCGAGTCTATCCTCCTGGCTTCAATTTGAAACCAGACCTACCTCGGCATTAATGCGATCCTAGATAACGTTCCTCTCAGGTCGAGTTGGTTGCCGTCCTAATGACAATTCTTTGCTTTCAGGATTCAAGGTCAGGGTTTCCATTTCAACCTAGAGGATGCCGAACAAATCCCTCGAGGAATCGTTTCCGGCTGGAGTTTCATTCCACCCTGACTTGTCTGGTTTTTCCCGTCTAGCCGGCATATTGACATGCGCGAAGATATTCCAAATGATTCAGTCTGAAGCTCACAGATAACTTATCAACGACACAAGTAGTACAGTCCCGGTCAAAGAAAGTTCTTTTCCCAGTTATAGCTTCTCGCTTTGTAATATTTGACGTCTCGAGCATAACACCACCCCCGTGGGACACCCAGCTACTTCCTTTGCTTCTCATCAAAATGACTGAGGGCATATTTGAGTCCCCATTCCCTCGTGCCGAGTGACCGAACACTCCAATCGCGGAGGTCGTTTGCTCCGTGTCGACCACCGGAAATCGCTACGCCGGACGGAGCCCCTTCTCAGGTCCAAAGAAAGTGTTCGCACGCTCCCACCGGAAACCCAAAGCTTCTTTAAGCGTCTTGGGGACACATCATTGTTATTCGACATTGGGGGCCAATCTTCGCCCATCGCTAAGAGGAAGCATCCAAGTGTGAAATGAAATGCCGGACAAAATGGCCGCGGTGCGGGATGCGTCGAAGCGACCGACATCTCAACGGGTATATCGAAACAACGGCGTATAAACTATGCGCTAGTTAGGAAATCTTGAATCCCCGCCGTTTGGGCACAAATTTGTCTCGAATATTCGCGACTCCAGCGAACTATAGGGGGCGCGCTGGTCAGGCAAAATGGCGGACGAAAGAAGGTCGTTTTCGTCGTTCAACATGTGGACCACAACAAATGTCTTGCACTGCAGCGTGAAATCTGTGTTACATATAAAAGCAAAGCGATTTTTCGACGGTAGAAACCTTCTTCTAGTCAGTGCGTAGGAATGACACGGCGGAAGCATAAGCATAATTGCTGGAAACGATGTTTGTTTCTATGCTGCCTATACGAGAACCAAGCAGCAATAGCAGACGACAGAGTCGAAAGGACCTCCTCTCTGAGCTTCTCGGCGTTGCCGCTACGCGGCGTCGATTTCGCTGGAGTCGCCAATACCACAGCGGTTGACAACCTCAAAAGGCAATTCCTTTTTTCGGCGTTCATATCGACTGTCGACGCAATCTCAATGGATCCAATAACGATAGACCCAATACTCTGCCGACGCCATTGCGCATATGTATTGTATCGTTATCGGATATGGTTATCGGCGCTACCCAAGCGATCTACTAAAACTCTCTAGTCGGAAAGGCGAATAAAAATCAGCACTCAAAAGGGAGAGGGCAAGCGTGCCCGTACCTTTGACTGCATTTTCTTTGACAAGAAAAGATCACCTTTCCGAGAAGCGCTCAGGTCCCAAGCACAAGAGCCCGCACACTGGGTTTGAGGCTAGCCTCTCATCGGCGTCCCTGCAAACCCTAACCGGATGGACTGTGATTTCGATAGGCACAGCCTGCGTCGTCGCAACTTCAGACACTGCTGGCGGCTAAATTCTCGTCTTTTTCGCGGTGCTTTTTGCATTTCATGGTGCTTGTATTTTCCCGGGCGATATCCAAAAAGAAAGAACAAAATTGTGCCACATTGAAACAAAAACAAAACTTTTAAATGATTTTTGTTAGGTACGCGCGCGACTAGAATGTTTTTTTATGGTAGTTTTGACGGCGCCGCCAGCTCAACCGCGTGTCAAACGACAAAACGCTTAGCTGTCGAAACTAATTGACAACAGAAGATAGCCGAAAGCATATTTCACGCACACAATAACGGGTTTGCCGATGAACAGGACTCGGACATACAATTAAACAAGTGTTAACATTCGAACAATAAGTATATTGTACGTAACCACACGGTGCAACGTTTATCCAAAAAATATTATTTGAGAAAGATCTCAGATAACACAACACTACCGCGTCGACGACGGTTTCATCTTGACGGTCGGACCGAATCAAGGGGACTTCGTTTTGAAGCATGTTTTAAAAATAACTTTTTTTGTTTTTTCTTTTTTTACACCGGCACCGATGCAAAGGAAGAGACGCAACTGACCCGTTCCCCATCCCCAACCCGAACAGCAATTTTTGGCATCCCTTCTTCGTTTCCGTGAATGTCGAGCAGAAACGATTGAATAGCGAGGCACTTATCAGCCTTATTTATCGCAGTGAAAGATGACACGAAGAGGTTACGCAGCATGCATAAAAAAATAAAATGGAAACTTTCAAAAGTGGCCGGAAAATTAGGAAGGCAAAACCACCAAAACAGAGGTGGAGAATCGCTCAGCATGTTTCCACAGTCCGAGAGAGTGGCAGAAAATGTCTAGCGGATAGGGGGCGCGAGAGTCGCACCAGCTCCATCATCATCATCAGCAGCAGCAACATGGCGGCCCTAGGTTCGTTTTACAGTGAAGCTATTATGGCGCTAGAGTCTGGGGAAAAACGTTGCGTCCGCGAATGTTTTGACAGAAAACTCCCCATTTGTCGTGGCGAGTATGAACAAAAGAGGGTAACCAGCGTGAATCAGCCTTTCTTGGCGTTTATTCAGATGGTGAAGGTCCTGATCCGCGCTGCTGCTCATCTCTGAGTCGTCGAAGTGCGTCCTCAGGGGTCGCCCTAGAAGTCGTCCTCGAGGTCGTCCTATCGTCCTTGAGGTCGTCCCGAGAAGTCGTCCCTGGGCCACGTCTTCAGCGCCGCATTCGAAGTTCCTGTATACATAGGTTGCACTGACACGCTAATTTGGTCCTCCTTTCTGGTGGCCGAACTTCACTCGATGCGTCCCCGCTGTACTACATTCTGCCGACGCAGTACACGAGCGTCGCGAAGCGAGCGGAAACAGAGTGAGCTACAAGCTTCGCTATTACTTCGTTTCGATTTATCTGCGAGCGAAGCCAAGCTGAGAAGCGCGAAGACCGGCGCTTTTTGCATTTCTGCCCAGCACGCGCGCTCAGAGCAGAAGCCTGAATGCACGCAGGCTTCCGTGCTCAGCGCTTCCAGCTACGCCTTCGCTCGCACATAAGGTGGAAACGAAGTATAAGCGGCAGTGTCGGCCACCAGAAAGGAGGAAGGATATGACGTCACGTGCAACCCCATGTATAGGGTGTGTTCGCTGGCATGGCCATATTTGTGTGCGCTAATGCTGAGCGACGTGCTGATGGCGAGCTACCACGGTTATTGCTGCAACGTGTCTGCCCCGCATCAAGATTGCCGGTCTTGGCGGCCTATTAATGCGGGATGTAATGTTCAGGCGCGCGCTCTAAACGGTGACCTCGAGTCGTTATTCACTGGACGCCATATTTGAGGTGACTGCTCACAAAAAGCGCATGCTCGGGATGAGTTCTTATTTATGGTCTGCCGAAGAAGACAATCCTGATGGTGCGCAACGCTGCGTGTTAGCAGGCGTTGGCAGAAGGCTTGCCGTCAGCACGTGCTCAGCAGCAGCGAGCTCAACTATGGCCGCCAGTGAATACCACCTATAGGCTCCCTACGGGAGCCAGATTTGCCGCGTCTGTTTTCCACGTGCCGCCGCGCCGCCAGCCTGCCGATCCGGATCACGTGGCAAATTGGGTTGTGGGGATGTTTATACAGCGTGTAGTTGGTCAGCCATTTTAAAGTTGCGACGAGTCACTCGCTGTAGATGAGCAATTTAGCCAGTGCGGTACAACCGCTAGCCTGGGGTCTTTAACGTGCACCACGCAGTAGTGATACACGACCGCACGCCGGTACGATGCTCATCCAGATCGAAACGGGCAGGGGTGGGGCTCGAACCCAGGATCCCTGGGTTCTGCAGCGCGAGCTTCGCTCCACGCGCGTCGAGCCGGGAGTGCGCTTTGTACTCGGCCACGCGATCCCCCCGATCACGTGTGGAGCAGACTCAATGCCGTGCAGGAAAGCAGACGTTGCACGCGCCCCGGTGTACGTTCCCTTGCTCGTGCAGGCGCGCACCGCCTCGAACGCGCGGCGCCGCTGTTCGCCGCGTGAGGACCAGACTCCGATGCTATGCAGGAAAGATGGCGCTACGGGGATGAACGCGCAACTCTGGCTCCCGTAGTTTTGCTGGTACCCTCTTGCGGTTTCCGTTCCGTCGCGACCACCCAACCAGGTTTCCAGCCTCCTTGTGATTGGCGCGATTTTCCTCGCCGTGAACCGCCGGTCGGTCAGGCATCATCAGTATACAGGAAGCTATGGTTGGGCCAATCGCGAATGCCGACCACAGCGACGCTTTTGGTCCTGCGCGCATGTTGCTAATAGTCACGCATTTAGGCGAACGCAAGAGCAGTATATCCGAAGGTGCCGGTGAGCTAGCGCTGGTCCTGAGTCCGGCATCATATCTATACATTGCTTGTTTTCGACGTTTTTGTTTTAGAAAATAAAGTATAATTCATCCTGATCTCCGCCCTACTATAAGTATTATTTTCTCTCTCTCTCTCTCTCTCTCTCTCTCTCTCGCGCATTTTATTATTTTCCCACTTTCGTTTTTGCTCTCCATTTTAGCGACAACAAAAGCAAAACCTCATTCGTTTGGTCAACAAATATAAATAAATCCAACCTACCGAATGTTCTTAAAACACATTACGAACGAAAAAGAAAAAAGAAAAAAAAGAAACACGAGTGCATTTTAATTTGGTGCCCCTATTCCCATACTGTGACTATTCTGACCCGCGTCGAACTTCGGAAGTCGTATTCTCTAACCAGAACTGACACGCCAACAATAACCACGTGGCGCACTAAATAGTGCCTACGATAATAAGACGAAAGAGAGTTCGAATTGAACGAGAGACAAGATCCCGTGGAGGCCCCAACAAGAGCCTGGGACATCGTTGACGACGAGTCGACGACGCAAGTTCTTTCGGCCGCCCCGCAGTATATTCCCTCCGCATATCCTCGAACGGCGGCGGCGCCGCGGCGACGCCGAGGGCCGTGCCAAGGATGATGTATCGCAGATGGAGGAGGCAGCGCGGCGCTAATACCGCCTACAAGACAAGGCCTGCTGGTCCTTTCCTCCCCAGACGTCATCACTGGTGGGTCCACCATGCAGTGGCGTCACGAGGGTCAGCGGCACCCGGGGCGGTAGCCCGCCTCGACACCCCCCTTCCCCCGCCCGGCTCTCGCGTGACCAACCGCGATTCCCCCCCCCCCTCCCTTCGCGTGGCCAGCCGCGACTCCCCCCCCCCCCGCTCTCGTAGCACGCCGCGACACCCCCTGAGCCGTGCACCCGGGGCAGTCCGCCCCCCCTCCTTGTGACGCCACTGCCACCATGCGGCAGTGCCTGGCTCGCGTCGCCTTCGCCGCCAGTGCGTCTCGCAGCGTCCAAGAAGCGTCTCAGACAGAAGCAGACGCGTCCCATGTGGACACGTCTGCTTCTTTCTGGCGGCCGGGTCGGGGATGGGGTGTCTACGAACAATGACGTCATGAGCAGGCCTTTTCTTCGAGGTGGTACTGGCGGCGCCCGCTCGAGTCTCGCGGCGAGATGAGCGGTCCACGTACACACACACACACGCGCAGTCGCACAGGCAAAGACGAAAACGAGAGTGCAAATGATAATACAGAAGATGAAAGAGAACACGCCCGAATTTCCGTCCGGAGGAGTCCTCCGGAGGCTGTCAGCAGCCAGAGATGAAAGGGGGAAGGGAGAGAAAGCAAATGCAATAAATCCGTTAGGAGCGGCATCTTTTTTTTTTTTTTTTCCCCAAGCCACTAGAGGAACAACGCTCGCTTCCGCATTGCCGGCGAACGGATACGATGGCTGAGGCTCTGGGACAGAGCGGAGCTACGGGGCAAAACATCGCACTGCCTGATCGTCTGCAGACTCGAGCGTTTTTTATTATTATTATTTTATTTATTAGCTACCCAATCTGAACACATTTTCGAAATACCCAGGTTTTACTCTTACCGGCGTGCTGTTTATTATCTCTACATACGAAATAGCTCTCGTGAAAACGGCAAATAAAGCTTATGTCAAAACGAATTACATTTAAACTTTCCCGCACTCTTGCGTAGAGTCACGTCACATGTTTTATGACGTGCAAATTAAACAGGCATTTAAAAAACAAAAAAAACAGTATTTCGAACGTTTTTTTTTTTTTTTCAGTTCTCGTTTTGCTGGTGCGAGCTTCCTCGGGAAGCAATTCTACACCATCAAACTTCATGTAATCCGTTAGGAGCAGCCGTAGGGCCCTCATATTACAACAATTGATGTCACGTCCTCAGCTTTGCGAGTAGAAACTCTCAGCCTCTCAGATCAAATGTAAAGATTCGATACCTTCGCAGAAAAAAAAATAAAAGACACATTTTGACATGTAGTTTGGGTTGCTAGTTCAGACGTGTCTATTGATGTGTTGCACCAATTTCGAGTCAAATAAGAATAAAAGTTCGTCTGGGCTGCCCTTTCATTGTACCGATGCGAAAGTGAACTTGTGCGTGTGTGCAATACCGCTCTAACCGTCACCTGATTTGCGAATGAAGAATGCTATATCTTCTTCCTTCTTTTTGAAAAGAAGAATATTGGATCTTTTGATCCTCAACGCTTTTTCCGTGCGTAGGTTCTATATTTTTCCTCCTGTAGCTGTTTTGCGTAAAATACCTCTAAACGACGTTCAAGACATGTGGGACATAGAGACGTCGTAAGGAGGCATTCGATATCGGTGCCAGAACTATTGTGTGGATACGTGTAGCGAGGCAAAAGGGCGATTGCGCCATCCTCTCCCATAACAGCACGCTGGGCTTGACTAATATTTGTACATTTTCTTTTGCTTCACGGCATACGTCCCCACGCCTGATGACAGTCATAACTCATATTCTATTGCTTTGAACCCGCGAAGCAAAGGAAAAAGGCAAGGCTAGCCAAGTCACACATGCTGTTAATTTTGACTGATTCTGACGATTTTGGTGTGATTGGCCCTACCTAAAAGGACAGCACAACAATTTGGTAAGGAAGAAAAGGGGTTGGGGGGGGGGGGGGGAGGAGAGTTTATTTGGAAACAAGATTTGAGCGTCAGTGTCGCTTTTGAGTGCAGCAGCACGCTTACTGAAACTTTGGATAAACACCCTGGAATACGACGTAACTAACGTGAAATAAAAAAAAAGCAAAATTTCGCTACAAGGTGTAGTGAAGATGGCCTTGATCTTGATCCTGAAATGTGGAGAGCTCGTGTGCAGTCAGTCTTTACGAAGGTGAACAGGTGGATCGTAAATCTCTCTGACATCCGGGGAGTTTTGCAATAATAGCACGACATTGTGTCTCTACCTCGTTAACGCGAAAATAACAAAAAAGGTATAAGAAAAAGCAGCTGCCCCAGGGATAAATAGCTACCGATGCTGTTACTGTGTTACACACTGACAAAGGTAAAAATAACGTTGAGAGAAACGACACATGCGAGAGTGAACAGATTGCATCCAACGTCTCTTGCTGTTCTATCCCCTTTAGTGTTTGGCTGTTTGCACGTTGCTTCGTCATTTTAAAAATGTGTTCAGCATACCACGGAAGTAGGGCGGGCTGAAACAATATCATAATCAAGGCCTGCGAACAACCTGCTCTTCCACCATGGTGCGTCGTCACAGTCGAATGACGCCAACTCGACCATTCGACCCGAACCCGATGTCGAGCGTCCTTCGACGCGCTGATTGGACACCGAGGCCCGGCCGAGCGCTGACGCGGCGCTCGCGTCCAATCAGCGTCTTCGCTCAATCTCACGGTGATGACGTCGAATTTCTAGTGCCAGGCTTCGATTATTTTACGTGGTCTTGGCTGGAGAGGAAGGTGTGCTCGTTGCGTGAGTGCGTATGTCGTAAACGCTTAGACAAAGCTCCCGTGCAGAAGCGCGCGAGTAAAGGCTGGTTCACACAGCAGGAACTTCGTCAGTTGCTGCTTGCGCAGGAGTTTCTGTGACGTCAAAACGACGCCGAGCTCTGAATGGCATTCATTGAAAGAAAAGTTGGGTAGAGCCCGATGCCAGATGCCTTGAGGTCTACCCACTATTTTTCCTCAATCAGCCAATCAGAGCTCGGCGTCGTTCTGACGTCACCGCAACTTCTGCGCGAAAAGCAGACGACTTGCTCTCCAAATACGTAACGTAAGAAAACTTAAGAAAGCGGTGCTGTGTGAACCAGCCTCAAAACACGAGCGTCCATCAATGACACGAGTTCGCGCTCGTACAGCCACGAGCACTGGAAACTACTGTTCAGAAGAAAATTTCTATACGAGCGCTGTGAGTTTCATTTCGCAGGCGATTTCTTTTTGGCGACGAGGATCTCGCTTTTGTGGGTCTCTTCAGCAATCACCACACGTGCCTCGTACTACTTAGTTAAACGAATGCAGGATGAAGACAAAACGTTCTCACTCCATGTTTTGAGAAGGAACTCGTTGCAAGATGCAGCAAGTAGCATTGAACCATTGACACTTTGCACAGAACCTGATGGACGCAGAATGCGTCGTGTGTCTGTATCGATCTGCGTCGCCGGTTTTAAATGTTTGACTTTTGGATACAGAAGCCACTTGAGTCAAGTTTTTCCCCTAAATTTAGGTCGCGTCACTTTGCTGTGTTATCAGGTTTCCGTAACAGCTTTTTTGTGACGCTTCAGACTTCTCAACTAGCCAAGAAAACGTGGTCCGCGATAAACAAAAAAAAAAAACAAGAAATCATCCGTCTGGCTGTTCCCAAACTTCGCTGAACTCGCCTTTCTTCCTACCACCTCCATTCTTCGCAAAGGCAGCTTTCGCGCAACCTTACATTGCACACATAAGTATACGCACACGCAGTCTACCGGTGCAAAAACCATTAGCCCGCGGAAAGCAGGGAGCTACTCTTCACGTCCATTTGTTTTTTTTTTTTTTTTTGACGGAGCGTCAGGAGGGACGCATGCACGGATGGATGCGATTCTGGGGGCGTGCAATGGCGCTGATTTCACTCACGCCAAGGCCAAAACGTTTTGAGTCGTCTGCGCGAAGAGGGCTGTTGGGCAAGACAGTCTTCTGCTTCCCAGAAGGACGCGTCTGGGCCCCGCAGACGGCCGGTCTTCTCGGTCTCGTTGCGAACTGTGCCTGCAACGCTGCTTAAATGGACCGTAAACGAGCCGGGTTGTTCTCGTACACGTATATACCCACGGACAAGTTCGTGTTGCAATGCAAGGGTGAACCCGAAGGGCTCTCTGTTGCCCCGGAGTTTACGCAATTCAGACGACGTCTCGGAGAGGCCATATACGCAACTTTCAGCGATGATGGTACCCCGCGGTGTGACAAAATAACCCTCCTGTACAGCTTGTGGATGATGGACTTCACAAAATAGGGCGGTTTCACAGAACGTCTTTTTTGCTTACCGTAAGCCGCGTTCCGTCATGGTGATGAACGTCCACCCCTTTCGCCTTTTGTGGGTGAAACGCTCAAGCATGGCGAGTGACTCCTTCGACGACAGAACTCAGTAGGTACGACCAGGGACGCATTTGGACCGCGTAAATCGCCAAGTTTATGCCGATTTGTTTCCTTTTGTAGTCTGCCAGGCGGCATCTATACTGGGGCCTTTATGGCCGCCGACGGGTCGACTACCCGATTTCAGCCTGAATAAAGACCGATAAAAGTCGAGTACCAGATGATGCTCCTTTGTGTCGCCGACTATACTCCGGCGAACGCAGTCGGTCATAATACAAAAACACTCGACCGAAAAAAAAGACGCACGCGAATGTTTATCAAGATGGCGTCCGGCGCTAATTTTAGTCAGAAGTACGTCCAAGTGGAACCGCGCGTACCGATTGATGCTTGCCTATTTATACCTCCCGGAGGTGAGAAAATAAAATAAAAAAGTAGAGTTCTGATATTGTACGAATTTAGCAGATATAAAATTACTCATATGCGTCGCGGATCTAACCTCATACTGCCATTCTACGTCGATCATCCAGATGACATCCATTTTCATAGACGCCAGCGCGCCACCCATGCATATTTCGTAAAACTTGCGCATGTACGAAATGCCGACTTCTATGTACACCTCGATTCGGCTCAAAGACTCCCAACTTCCAACTTGGCCTGAAGCGTGAGGCCGCCGGCTAAAATGGCCCATCAGGATGAAAGACACCCAGTCGAGTAAAATCTTAATTTGACCTAAAAGTTCAGTTTCGTTGAAAGGTCCGTTAAAAATTCCTTTTCAAGATTATGTTTTGTCAACAGATAAGTCTCGGTTTGGCTGAAAGTGTGGTTTATTTTCGCACGAAGTTTCTGATCGACTAAACGTATCAGTTCGGCGGAAAGTTCGGTCACTTTGCATGCAAAGTTTATCTTCAGTTAAAAAGCATGATTTGTGCTTAAATCTGGGGCAAATGTATTGTGAAGTTTAGGATCGTTTAAAGGCGTTCTCTGTAGTTCAGCCATTTGGCTTAGAGGTAAGAAGTTCTATCTCCATACGTTGTTTCATTCACCGGAGACAATCACAACAGATACACACAGAAAAAAAACTATATATAAGTATATATATGGAGCAGAGATCTCTGAAGTATATAAACGCGGGGAGGGGGGGGGGGGTCAGGGCGAGGCAATAACGAGTGTCGCACATCGTGCGCACGCCAGTTTGTCTATATCTGAGGTAAACCGCCGCCAGCTTCCTCCCGATCTGTGACCCATCCAAGTCCAGGCCTCCTGCAAACTATAATCCGCTCGCCCCCAAGCTGACAACATATGGTGGGAGATAGAAGCTGGAAGGACAAAACAGCCACCTCCCTTTCGTCACCTGACCCTAAAATAGACATATGAATGGTTTAACGAGCCCGTAGCTTCCATTGCATTGTCAGCTTAAGGATGAAAGCAGTATAAACACCGACAGCGCGGCAAACGCTGGCACAGGTCCACAAGCGGTGTTTATACAGTTGAGCGCCGTTTATCTTTCATTACTTCTTCGCGTATTCAGAACGCGTGCCTACATGTTGGAACGCAGGTATACGTACGGGCATGTGCACGCGCATCGGCGTCCTCTGACTCAGTGAGGTGTGACGCGTGCTGAATATATGAAACTGGTGTCTGCGTGAAGAGTACACCTGACGCATCTGGGCTTAGTTTTACAGAGCCGTTCCACCTCTTTGCCAGGTTCCTTCGTAAGTTATTTGGATCGTCAAAAATACACTACAAAACTAATGAAAAAAAATTTTAGCACGCGTATTGTTTTTTTGGGATAACAGATAAAAACACTTGAGGGGTTTCATTAGTGCGCTAAATTGAACTGTCCCGCGCGTGCTGTAGTCAAGGGCGTAGACATGACAATGCCTGTTCACGAGAGGTCAAAGGCTTAGAAGACGCTTATTCTACGTGCGTAACCAACTCATTGCTTAAAAATAAGGGAGCCCGCTACGGGAACTGCAAGGACTGCACATGCGTCGAATTTCGTCTTTTAGTATACATGGAGACATCTGCGCATGTATGCTGCTGTAAGTTAGCGCCACCACCTTAGATTGCATACCTCGTGCGGTGGAAGCAGCTTCCAAGGCTAAAGGCTCTCGCTCCTTGCCTTGCCTCGTCAATCTACCTGTTTTAAGGATTTATGCCGTTAAAGACTTTGGCATAACAGTCTCACTGCCCCGGGCCGAATCGTTCATCAACTGTGAAGACACGAGATGACAACTTCCTGCTGTTTTAACATCAATTCAAATAACTATGAATTTTAGTTTAGTATATGCACGCAGTTATTTGTTAGTAGTGATCAACCCAAAAGTTCGCATCATCACTTCGCTGACGGTCAAAACAGGAAGCCGCGAAAGTAGGTCGAGCCATCGTTTCGCAGCAGTGTTGGCCGATCGGTGCCAGGCTCAGACCGTCTCCGCACGGCGTAAACGTTTTGCCACACCCTCGCTATATACGACTTCACAGATGGCTCTCCTGTCTGGGAAGGGATCTCTCCAGGCTCGTCTGAACAGCCTGTTAGTCAAGCGGCGAGAGAACGCAGACGTCTGCAATATTCTTGCTGGTTACCACTGCTGTTAACCTTCACCAGTCATCGCAGAGCAGACAGTCGGTTGTGAAACGCCGACATTTTGTTTCTATTGCCGTTTCGGCTTGTACTAGTTATTACAAGGTCTATGCAAATGTCGTCCGTCTCTCCAGACTGACATATAAGGGCGGATGCGACGACGTGCTGCAATACATGCTTCCCTCCGGGCACTGTTCCAGAACATCTTCCGGCCCTGCCGAACTGACAGCCCGTCTCGTCTTTCTTGAGCACAAAGAACGTTAATTGGCTGAGACTGATTGCCTCTTTTGCCT
>JAZHYW010030418.1:0-18103 GCA_037355805.1 Ixodes ricinus | reverse complement strand
TGCTTCGTTCTGATTTACGTATTGCTAGTGCGCTGCCATATAAATATAGGCTTTTCTCAAGATTGATTGCGTCACCAATGACACCTGGCCAATCTTAGACGAACTCCTCAAGTCGGAAACCTTCGCTCTCGGCTAATTCAGTTTAGAAGAAGCATCAGTCATATACAGGCAGTTGCTGCATTTTGCATAAACACCCTCGCTTAAAAACTCAAGAAAACATATCGTAGTAGCGTTGGCACCATCCTTGGAAAAGTTGAAAACTGTCTCGCATCTGAGTAACCGCGGCTTCCGTGCCTCTCTTTAGGACGTCAAACGCCGTCGTCACCAACCTCCTGAAAGGTGTCTTGGTGAGGCGAGCAGGTCATGACACAAAAGACCCGTGCCAGGTTGTAGAAGCACGACGGGCAGCTTTTGGTCAAGAGCCCCATGAGTGCCAGGTTGTCGCTGAGCTCCTTCACCGAGTGATCGTCGCAGCAGAACTTGTTAGCCCCACCTGCAGGAGGATATCGAAGTAATGCGCCACTGTCAGCAAACAGCAGTCGGGGCCTGCCAAGCTACACGACTTGTAAGAAAAGACAATAAAAATCGCTACCTTTCCACAAGAGCAGTGGCTCTCAAATGGGGGGCAGCTGAAGCCTTTTTTTTTTTTTTTGGTGTCTCGCGAAACCCTTGCCTCAACCATTAATTTTGGGCTTTGGGTTGGTGCTCGCGCCTAACGCAAAATTCAAGTAGCATGGGGCCCCTATTTGCTTGGGACCGGGTTGCGTGGCAAACATGGTGGCACCCTTTCCGCTCACTTGGGAGCAAATTCGTCAGGGTCGCTGCCGTATTAGCCACATTCACTGCCAATGAATGGTGCAGTCCACTTTTGCCTCACTTTATCTTGCTCAAATCACAAAGAATGAGCGGTGAGCTCGCCCATTTTAGAGACTGCCTTTCAATTATGGCCATTCCTAAGCCTAAAAAAAAAAAAAAAAAATCGGCCAAATTTGAGGTTTTACATGCCAAACCAACGACGGGCATCTGGCACGCCCCAGCAGTGGACTGAGGATAAATTTCAACCCCCTGGGGATCTTTGATGTGCAACCGAAAGCTCCTAAGCCTAAAGAGAAGCGGTAACCGTTGACATGGCAACGGTCTCGCTACTACCCGAGACTGAGTGTATTTTCTTGTTTCAATCAACCGAGCGTTCGTGGCACATTACCAGTAGCTTAAAACTAGTGATGGGCCGAACTTTTGCCGAATCGAAAGTTCGGCGCCGAATCTCGGGATTCTGCAAAGCCGAACTTTTGCCGAATTTTCCAAGAGATTCGGCAAAGATTCGGCAAAAATACATTGTTACCAGACTTAACGTTGAAATTTAGTTTTTTCTGGCGAAAAAAAGTTTTCTGTTGTTTTTTCTTAGCTTAAATGCAACATGTAATGCATATTGACACAGTTATTACTAAGTAAGGTGATATTCTACAAGATAATTGTATCTGTGTCGTTTTTGTGTGTTTACTGGCAATTTTAGAGTCACTTCTAGCAGAAGTGGCGTGACAACGAGGTTGGGTAGTAGCGGTGGCAGTCACGAATCACGCTACGAGAGTTTCGGTTTTGAGGCATCATCAGCGCAAGCCTGCATGTGTGTGTACAATGTTAAAATGAGGGCAATAACGCTGGGTCCTGACTCACCGTTCTGTGCGCGAAAACGAATGTAACGATTGCTGAGCCTTTACCAGAAAAGATAATAATATTATTGTAAATATGCATGTTTTTCGATTTGCAGTGACTTGACGTCAGTTTGCATGAAAGTGTGCGTCCCATATTAGCAACGGTTCGTTTTTAACCTTTAAAATGGCAGTTTCTGGTGTTAGGATACACACGAACGTTTAGGAAGATAGGATGTGCAACGTCGAGCATGATAGTTCCGTGTTTAGTTTTATGCAGATACAGAAAAATCGCGAAATAACGCTAGTTGAAAAAGCAATCTATCATTCAATCAATCTTTATTTGTACAAAATAGTAGAACACGGGAAGCGTGCGCGGCTGGCAGAAAGGTTACAAACCCGTACGCTGAGGCGCCTGTTAGCCAACTTTCCGTGAGTTAATAAATAGACACAACAGTCTGACGTTTTAGACGCGGACGAACAAATAATACAGGAGACAAAATATGGCCATTGGACTCGCAAATTAAGGGCGGCCTACACACTCGCGCAGAGTGCGCAGCACAGCGGCACACACTACTTCTGAGCCGAAAACAGAATTGTTATAATTGCGAGGAGTGCTTTGTCAGCGGTGGCCGGGTGCTGACGTTCCGTTACTTAATAATGCGACGTTGATTTGAGAAGAAAATGAAATAACGTTTATTATTTCTGTGGTTAACTTCTGATTACATGGTGAGGTCCTTTTGCGTGCCGTTCGTGGCGTGCCTCCGATCGTTCTGTTCGGAGCGGTTTCTTACCACACAGACACGAGCGGTGTCTTCTTCCCAGGTAGGCGGTATGGGCAAAGTTCAGTTCTCGCTCTCGCGAAGCGTAAACAAGCTGGGCCCGCAACCCCGTGCCATAGCCCGTGCGCTCGCACCGCGCGCTCGCGAAAAGTCACGCATTGAGGATCCATTACAGATCCCGCCGAGGCAAGACAAACAGTAGACAAACGAGCTGGGCCAAGCTAACAGCTTTAAAGTAATTGTTGGCCAATGTTTCAACTACCTCGTTGCATCACTGGAAATGTCAAATTAAAATCACGTCATCCAGAATGTACCGCATCATTTGTTATTTGCGCAGTGGACTGCGTAAATTACTGGTCGATTTTCTATTCTTGAGGCAGAAAATATTGAAGAGAACCACACTCGCTCACAAACACAGTTACCGTGTTGCCTACTCACTCCACACCTCGCCGTAACCACTGATTGTACACAACGAGCTTGAGTTGGTTGTACTACGCTGCACCACCGTGCACTGCACGATAGTAACCGCACGACTGCACGGCGTCCATTTGCAATCCACGGCCCCGTTGGCCCCGTCGCGTTCTCGCGCGTGCGCAGACATTTGCCGAATTTTTGCCGAATCTTTGCCGAACTTTCCTTCAAAAGTTCGGCATTTGCCGAACTTTGCCGAATCAGAAGTTCGGCAGATTCGGTCCATCACTAATTTTAGATGAGCGTGACTGAAACGGCACGTGTACCATATTTTCAGTCACTGAGAGTTTCTCCGATGCAGTTATCAGATTTGTTTCCTCGCGACCACCGCCAGGGTATTATTTCCGGCTTCTGAGGCCAAATTTATAAAAAATCCTCTTAGCTACGAAGTTCATAAAGTTATGATCATCTTAAGATGAGGCGAGAACGGTATTCACAAACGCGTTCTTAAAGGGACCATGAAATGAATCTGAAATCGAATTTCATCCACCGGACGTCGTAAAAGGTGTGAAAAGAAACACAAAGGCACAAAAATAGGGAGCCAAAAAAAATTCTTTGATATAGAACTTTTAAAAGAAAACTGGACTCTTTTGCGCCTTCTTTCCTTCGAAAGCACTCTGCCTTTTCACTGCTATGACTGCTATGCATCCGCGGAACTGCAGCACGTCAGCCGAATCCACGTCGCCTATTGGGTAAGCGCCTACCTCACCAGCACCGCGATCATAAACAATAAATAGCCGGCAAATGTTTCCTAAAAGTTTTGTTAAATAATATTCAGATCCACATTTTGTAGCATAATTAGAGATGTGTGGCGAAAATTGCCAAATTTGATAATGCTGAGATCCAAGCGCCATCTATCGTGCGGTAAACGAAGCTGAGAGCCAGCTCCGGAGCTGTCCCAGGCTGTCCTTTTTACGATCAAATCAGCATGGCCGACAGCGTCGCTTGGTCACCGTGGTCACGACGACCAGCGAACGTTTATTTTTTTTACGTGTTCTTCTCGCGCGTCCCGACTTCAAGCAGCAAGAAAAAAGTACTTGAAACAGACCACGACGAACAAGAACGCTGGATCCGCAAACACCCGAGACAAGCTGAAACGGCAACGAAGTTTGGCAGATAGGATAGGCCTAGCAGCCTTTCCGCAGCGTTGCTTCGACGGTACTTGACGAAGACAGTGCCAACGACCGGCTGGCGTGCTGAATGAATGGAATATGCCCGCGCGACCCTTGTGGACCCTTCCCGTATTATAGTTTGATCGCTGACCTCAATTTTAGATTAAGAGGTGAGGTCAATCTCTTCCCTTTGTCATTTCCTTGTTTTCCGAGGCAGTGTTGACGAACACTGTCGTCGAAAAGGGACTTTCGTCGATTCCATCTTCTTGTTTTGTGTGATATAGAGCTCGAATAAACGCCGTATGGATTACCTTCGTAACACGGTATGTACACTTTGTATGCCATTTTTATTCTGCCACGACTGCACGTCACTCTCGAGCTATAACAGTTCGTGGGAGCTACGTGCAATGCCGGTCCAACCTTCCTTTGCCGAGTGTCAAGTCAGTATCGAGTTGCAATCGTAAAATATCGGTCCCGAAGCGCTTACCAACAGCGTAAATACAGCACTTCCATCAAACGCGCGCGAACACTCCGAGTGTGGTGGCTCTTGCTGACACTGTCGTAGTTCAAACGTATCTTTTTTAACGTCGGCTCGCTCTTGCATCTCCGAGGCAGCGAAAAAACGCCGCGGCAATTTGTTTCTATCTACGTCGCTTTGCAAACGACTGACACGGGCCGCCTTTTACCAACAATGACAGTTGGGTTGACTTCTGGAGTCTTCGACGGAAGACTCGCCGCACTTCCCAACAGGCATACCGGCGTATGGGACTAGTCCCATGCTGTCGCTGTAGCGAAAAATATCTCATTGAATTTCGCTCAGCTGCGATGTGTCCATGGCAATCGCGGCGATGAGGGGCGCCGATTCGGAAAATACGTCGGTGACATCAGCGCCATCAGCGCAGTAAAACCTACCGGCGCACCCCCAACTCGCCGCCGCTGACGCTCCCATTCTACAGCCGAGAGAACTTCCGGTTCCTGTCCCAGCGTACGTCACGACCGTCAAAATTACGCCGCAACTTGTTTTGCGGTCAGTGGGAGAGAAAGAAAAAGTCGATATTTCATTATTTTATTGTGTAGAAGTTAATGAACCGAGACGAAAACGGATGCCTGTTCGGCATTCAGTGAACGTTGAAGGTTTAATGTAAAAGTTATCTGGCAAAAGTAAAAAGGTCATTTCATGGTCCCTTTAAGTGAGAGGAGGAAAGTTACGACCTCTTACGGAGAAACGATGACTTCCGGTGATGTTGCTATGGCGACGGCAGGGGGGGGGAAGGTGCCGCCGCTTCCCATGCAACCTCCTCAGAATTTACGGCTCTCCATGCTGGCCGCCATGAGAAAACTCGGTACCAGTGTTGCTGCATCTCTAGGTCATCTTTAGGCTAAACCTGACGGAGAAAATCTGGCAACGGAGCAACGCCGATGTACGCTGGAAGCTAGAGCCGGTTTGCTTTCGTTGTTTTTGTATGGTCGGAGCAAGTCTGGCAACAACGCACGTTGTTTTGCTTCGACGGGAAGCCAGCAACAACGCACGTTGTTTCGCTTCGCCGGGAAGCCAGAAGCTCCGCTGTTTGCGAACACATGTAGCGAGGATGTGACCGGAGAAGTGCCCTGTGATGTTCCCGGAAGACGGAAAGTGTCATTCGTAATCGTCGTGTGTGCTTTGGAAGCGAAGGGAGTCGCCGGATCCACGAGTGCGCGACCATAAGCCAAGGTTCAGGACAGCGCTGCGTTGACTGCGGCGATCTCGTTCTGTTTGGTGCAACACGGCGATGCGACAAAGAGCTGAAACGTTCGTGGTGTGTGTGCGGTGCTTGGAGGTAGAAAGCCACATTAACCCGGAGCGCAAATTGGTTGTTGTGGCATTGAGTTTAACGGATTCAGTTCCGTCGTCGTCAGCTGATCCAGTCCAGCTGGGGCGAGCGTCTTTAAAAGTAAATCTTCCTTCGTTCCGTTTCAAAACGTCGAAGATTCCCGACGCATACCGTGAGTAAAAAGGTGCGGGCGTTTTCAACAATATTACGTCGTTTTATTTGAACAATGGACTCCGCATTGTTGTACTAAATCTGCCGTTTTTATGCTTCGCGATGTTGGACTACGTTTCCGCAGCGACGTGTTTTGCACAGTGACGCACACCGCTCGAGTAGATGATTCGGTCCTGCAAACGACCGGTTATACAGAATTTCAGGGAAACTTAAGTCACCACCGATATTTAAATTTCCTGTAAATCTCGTGAGTTTGTTGCGCTCATCATGCGGTGTGAATAAATTTGGGCAAGATTTCCTACCTGCCCACAGACGCACGAACTGAGACCATTTTTTACGTAGTGAACATATCTTTTTGTTTTTGGAAGAGGCGTTGGTGCGTTTAATATGGTACAATCACTTGAGTGTTCAGAAATTGGGGAGAGCGAGCAAGCTTTCCCAACTTTGTCTCTCTTCTCCCTGGCATTGCCCCTAGTTTCAAGTTTCAGTACACATACCTACTATACTCCGTTTCGCCTTATGTTGTACCGCAGCGAAGGCTAGAAGCGCGAGCTCATAGCATTGGCAGCTGCCCTTAATGCGCGAGAGCTTGTGCTGCCGAGATGTGCCTTAGAGCAAGGGGCTCGCGCTTGTAGCCTTTCCTGCGGTACATCATAAGGTAAACAGAGTATAGCAGGTACAAACTGTTCTAAAGCAGGTAAAAGTCTGGGAAGTCAGGACGGTGCGGACTCCGTGTTTCGCGCTTTTCGCAAGGTGAGTGGCGAAGTGCTTTTGCGAGGTGTGCGGAATACGCAGATGATTTTGTTATACCCGTCGTTTGCGCGTCCCTCCTGCATTTTATTTATTTCGGCTCAGGAGAGACGGGGGAGCGGCAGATAGGCCGAAGGCCCATACCGGGTGGCCTGCAACACCCAAACTAATAGAAAAATAATTAAAAAGGGGGGGGGGGGATAAGATGATCTACAAAGGCGCAATCACAAGCGAAGATTTGCGATAACAATGCGTTTGCTCCGGTGGGCCGTGTGGTTGTATTTTACCCTGCTCTCTGCAACACAGTGTCATGACGAAGAGCTGGAACGTTCACGGTTTGTGCTGGGCTCACGGTCACCGAAACCGAAACCAGATCAGCGAGATAACTGCCTTGTGTACTCCGAAATGACGGAAGCAATAAGTTGTCGAAAGCCCGTTTTTAGGGTTTCGAACCTAGTAAACAAGATTAATATAATTAAACTTAGTTGTTTGTATGCAGGCGGACATATGTAAAACAACAATACATTCGCTTTCCCAAACGAAAAGAAAGTAACGCTCAGTCCGCCGTATACGGCAGCAACTTCTTCAAAGCAAAACCTATGCTGGCAACGTAAGCCGTTTTCTAATGGCCGCCACCGCGGTGAGCCGCGTTCCCTTTCCCTCTTTTCCCCCCCTGGGCGACGGCGTCTTCGGCAACATGAACAGCCAATAGACTTCTTCCAAAACCATAGAGTTATTACAATAAACGCTAGAGGCTCAGCTGGCGCTAGTGTGCTGTTGCATTTTGAAGCAGACAGCAAGCAGTCTAAATTTGACTTCCGGTAATGCATTCCTATGGGAAAAAGCGAGTGCATTTTCTCTCTGCGCTCGATTATAAGAGCAAATATCACGAATAATTTGTACGTACTAGGCACATTGGAACATTTCTCAGTCACGCAGACGAAATAATTGGTCAGTTACAGCATTTTTATTTGAAATTCGTGGCATGAAAAACGGTGTTAAAACCGCTTCGTACGTGTATTTATGTGCACTGTCGGACACTGTTAGCGCGAACACGGCGTCGACGCTTTCCAGCATGGTGGATATACGTGCCAAACGAACGAAGGACATGTGGAAAACCAAGAGAGACGGCAAGAACTACGCAGTAACACTGGATAAGTAACTCCTTGTGCACGCAGACGATCAAAATAAATTGAAAGCCACGTAATATAGTCAGATTTGCAATAAATAAGTACTGCGAAGATGCTTGTTCTGGGTTCAAATCATCACCCGCACGCTCCAAATCTTTGCAAATAAGGGGAGCCAGAGAGCAGGTGCCCGATAAAAACTGCCCGACATGGGAAATAATCAAAAGACATACCTTTCGTAGCTCACGTGCTTTATTTTTTTGCGTTCGAATGTTTCTTTAACCGATCGTAAAGATGCACGACGGAGTCATTTTCATCCAATGACAGGACGGGCATATTAGCAATATATAAGCACCACCGAAATGCTAGCGAACCTTGAACACACACTACATTCCTTTCGATCGTTAGTTTGCTTAGAATCGTCGCTCGTTTTCACATACCTTCCTTGAAACAGGGGTTTGGGCCTGAAATATAGCGAAGTTTAACATCGTTCAGTGGTAAAGAAAAATGCTGTAACTAAAGCAATTACACTTTCACAATACCAATAAAGGTACATACTATGCGGTAAAACCAAAATGACAAAGGTTATTCATGTTATTTTCCGGCGAAGAGACAAAATTCACGCGCGTTTTCCCATAGGAATACACAGGGAGGCTGAAAATGTAGACTGCATGCTGTCTGCTTCAATTTGCAACCGGAAGTCCCGTAGACACTAGCGCCAGCTGAGCCTCTAGCGTTTATTGTAATAACTCTATGTCCAAAACCGACGCGCCCCATTGCGGCGAAATACCACGCAGTGCACTCTGGGAACTAGTTGGCCACTCAGTTTCGGTTTCGTCTGAGCAGCTTCATCTCGTGCCATCACGCCGCAACCGAACGCGCTGCTTGCGTTTTCGACTCATCTGACTTTTCACGAATGCTACAATACACTCATTCTCGAGCGATACAAAAACGAAGACCTGGGCATTTTCCTTGGTTCCCGAAACACCGGATATTGGGCGTGCGTATGCAAACGTAGTAAGACGTGGCTTAGTCACCTCACCCTACGAGTGCATCTTCGAGCTCGTGTCAGTAATCCCGTCTAGTACCAGTGAACTACAACTGAAATTTGGTCACCTTGAGCCCTACACGTATTTTGTTTGCCAAACGTCCGCTTCTTGTTACTTCATTGGGCGAAAAGCAAGCCGCATCCTCACAGGAGTATCAAAGTTGAGCCAGCGTTGGCGCATTAACTTTTAAGGAAACGCAATAAATTCGACCTCACTACTGCACAAAAGTTACTATGATGTCTTCCTCGTGTCATCACATATCTCACACTCAAATTTTATGCTGATATAAGATTAAGTTTTCGCAAACGCTGAGATCGGCTAGCTACGACGGAGGCCCTAACAAGCGTCCCCTACTCCTCGCTGAGCCTTTTTGGACGACCTTTTACTGACGCCCAAGATCTGTGCCTGAATGGTGCGTCTGAAATTATCTCGGCATAAGCAACCGTCAAATGCGCTTTGAATAATTTCGTTCGTTTGGCGCACCGGGGTTCATGCCCGTCCGGCGCACTTCCACCGAATGGTGCGACATTCTTCACACAAGTGCTCGACTTTTGCTTCCTTAAAACGGATTGTATGTGCGAATGTGCCTATATGATTGCAGGATAACTTTATGCGTATACGCGATGTTGAATATTAGTGAAATGCAAGCGAGTGGGGACTTCACGAATTCGTGCACTGCTGCGGGGCAGTACAGATAAGCGATGAGAAGTGTGTTCAAATGGAGCTTTTCAATGGCGCCTCCGAGTTTTACCTCGTTTACTCAGGCGTATTAAGAAAAGCAGTAATTGCAAAAAGTTTTATTTCGTCTATGGACGCACGAAACAAACAAACTTCCTGATCAAACAAACTAATGTAAAGGCGCGAGCTCGATGTATGCATACTTACTGGTGTCTTCAGCTTGTTGATTTGTACACAAGCAAGATCCCCGAGCTTCGCAGCGTCGAGATTCCCAGCATTGGCTAGTCCACATACCTCGAAACGCTAACAGAAAGGCTCAAGTACAAAAATACAACAAGCATGCGTTAAGACAAGCTATACGTCTCGGGCTTGTGCTAAAGCTTCGAGGTCTGGCCATTTAGGTTAGTTTAGCGACCACAAATTACGCTCTCGGGTCCAGAAAACATAAAATAACGGCCGTTTATAGTCCACGCTCTGTGTATAATCTCTTGTCGACGTGTCGATCGAAACCGAAACTATGGCACTCTCCTCCCTGGCCAACTAGTTCCCAGAGTGCAACGCGCGCCGTGTTGCATGCAGGGCTTTATGGGAGTAGTCTATTGGAGAGCTCGGTATAGTTCGGAGCACGTGGATTTTTAATGACAAACACGGGCTAACTACTCGTTGATAGACAGCTTTGAGTATGTCCTGTCCTGTCTGTGTGTAAATGTTTAGTGTTCAAGCTGATTCTCACCACATTTCCACCACCGCCTGTCTGGGGTTCGTGTCCGTGCAGTGATGTATCGACGCTAACACGATTTAAACGCTTCGTTGACTGCTACAAACTCGATCGCCACGAAGTCAACAAAACTGTCATCGTTGGTAAAAGCCCCGTGCCAGTCGTTTGCAAAGCGACGTAGGTGGAAACAAACCGCCGCGGCGTTTTTCGCGGCCTCGGAAATGCAGGAGTGAGCCGACGTTATAAAAGATACGTTTGAACTACGAGAGTGTCAGCAAGTCACGCAAATACCTATTCACACTCGGAGCCGGCGCGCGCGTTTGATCGAAGTGCTGGATTCAGACTGCGTTTTGGTAAGCGCGCTTTGGGACTGATCTTCTACGATTGCAACTCGATACTGACGTGACACTCGGCAAAGAAAGGTTGGACCGGCATCGCGTAGCTCGCACGAACTGATATAGCTCGACAGTGACGTATACCGTCGTCAGAATAAAAGTGGCATACTAATAACAAAGTGTACATACTGTGTTGCGAAGGTAATCCATACGGCGTTTATTTGAGCTCTATATCACACAAAACAAGGAGATAGAATCGAGGAGTCCTTTTTCGACGACAGCGTTCGTCACCGCTGCCTCGGAAAACAAGGAGATCGAGATGACAAGGGGAAGAGGTTGACCTCCAAAATTTAGTTCAGCGATCAAACTATTCATGCGGGGAGGGTCCACAAGAGTCGCGCGGGCATATTCCATTCAGCAAGCCAGCCGGTCGTGGGTGGACGGTCTTGGCCAAGGACCGTCTGAGCAATGCCGCGCCGGAACGGGCCGGAGCGCCTGCTAGGTAAGACCTTTTCATTTTGGTAGTTGCCTCGGCCCTCACCGGCGGATAGAGGGCGCTGACACACTCGGCGCCATTAGGTTGCTTCAATTTGGTTGGTTTCGGTTTCAACGTGAACGCGGCTATGTTGCTGTTTTACGTTGTGTTTGCTTAACTTTGTGATGCGACTATTTTCCTTGTAGCACACAACCAAAAATACAGTGGTATTGAGCCACTTTGAGGACTACGAGGTGTATTTTAGCCTAAAGTACGGGCTTTGATTTTACCAACTCCTTTGACGAATCTGATTATGGTGGATTGCGAAACGCCTGACTGATGTACAGGGAAGATTACCATCGTCTACGGCCGTACCCGATGGCACCAATTTTTAGAAAAACAAACTAATGAAGAGACTAACACGTGAATGTAGAGAAGCATATCGACAGCTTGATTAGCAATGTGCTGAATCGGCCAGAACAGATGAACTCGCGAGTTTACTACTCACTGTTTGGTTTTCGTGGGCACCCAACTTTTAGTGAACTTTACAGACTAAAAAAGTATCGTTTAATGACGCAGATAATTTTTATAAGCAAATAGTATCGTCTCGGCCTCTTTTTTTTAATTCAGTACTCGAGCATGTTTTGACAGGGCGAGTAGGAAATTTCTTAAATTATCAAACCTGCTAAAGTACTCATAAGCAGCATTTCGCGATAATGGCCCTACGTCGACATATATTATTTTTTATATGAACATTTGCTTACTCAAGATATGATACAAGTGACAGGCCCGTCAAACTAAATCTGGCATTTGTCTTGACCAAATAAAATTAAAGGGCGCAGGAGGAGAAATACCTCGGAACGTTTGCCTGAATTCTAGCGCTAGGCACCACTTCACGGACCTGTGTGTACAAATATTTATTTGTGTGAAACAGATTCGCTTCGTAAATTTCGGCGTCGCCAGCCACCAAAATTAAACCTGTATTCGCCATCGACAATCCTGGACTCAAGTGATTGTTATGCGAACGGCTCTTTTTCTTTCTTTTTTTTCGGCGTCAAATTTTTAGATACTGGCAAAAATTAAAACAACGTACGCAAAAAAAAGCGTCCTCATTATTGTGCATGCGCCAAACGCAAACTGCGTTTTGAATTTGCGAATAGAAACGACGTTATTTCTTTGTGCACGATATTCTATAAATCGCTACTGTTAAATGTCTGTGGCAGTTTCTTACGCGGGAAGTCCCAACCTTTGTATTAAAGTAAATTAAGTGGATGGCACTGGTTATCTAAACATAACCAATAAATCACCTAAATGACTGTCGAAGTGGGAGCGAGCACGGTATACAATTTCTTAAACTTCATAAATAAACCTGTGTCGCAAAAAAATATTGAGAACCTCATACACATGTTGGTGTGATATTATGAATAAACAAATCGCCTGATGTTAACGTACCATTACTTCTAGCCTCAAATAAAATACAAGTTAAACGTTCGTAGTCTCCTCCACGAGTCTCCTCACATAATCTCCTCCGCGAGTTTCCTCACATAATCAAAATGAGCTGTTTTAGATATATTATGTATACAAAGAACGATACTTTCAGGAAATACAGGCAATCTCTTTGCGCTGACTATTCTTGAGGCCTTCCGATCCTAAATGCGCGATATAAATATACGCGCTTCTTACTGAGAATGTTCCGCCACTATTAGTAAACAAACCTCAATTGTCATAAGGACCTTTGAACCCTCGTGATGTCTTAGTCGTCGAGTAGACGTATCGAACTGCAGTTTCCGAAGTAAGGCAAGAAAGCGCGGTGAAACACGACGAAAAACACGAATACAACGCATCCGCTAAGGCGCGGAGGGGAGAGCGGAGCAGCAAGTTGAAGCAACCCAATGGCTGCCACATCACGTGATTCCAAGATGGCAGCGCCCATGCGGAGCGGGATGAAAAGGTCTTGGTCGGTGGGGTCGTTGCCTTTGTTGCCTTTCCCGGGTGTCCGTGGATCCAGTGTTCATGTTCGTCGTGGTCGGTTTCAAGTAATTCTTCATTTTTTCTTGCTGCTTGAAGTCGGGACGCGCGAGAAGAGCATGTAGAAGAATAAATGTCGGTTGGTCGTCGCGACCGAGCAACTGAGCGACGTTGTCGGCCATGTTGATTTGATCGTAAAAGTGCGTAAGACAGCTTTGGAGCTGTCGTAGGATTCTGTCGTAACCTGCGCAAAAGTTACGACAATTTCGTTTTGAGAATACGGATTTTCTCTCAAATTTGTCGTACACACTTTTTTCGTCTTAAGTTCGCTTTGAGAATCTGGCCTCTGGTTGGTCACATTCGAATTTCTGAAGACGCCCTGGAGCACGCCCAGCCCACTTTCGGCCAATGGCACCTCCTCATTTGTCTCCTATACTTCCCAACGAATGGCCAAACTCTACATAAACGGCTCCCCCCCCCCCCCCCCCCCGCAACGTCCAAGAGAGACATTGAAGCATTCATGATGGACGTCTTCGTCTGGGTCATGCTCGGCGACGACACGTCTGCCGTAGTGACGGGTGACTTTAACGTTGACATTGCACACCAGGAGGGAAAGTGGTTCACTTCGTTTATGCTCGAGCGCTTCGGGCTTGCGTGTGTGAACGAACCTACGGTGCCCACGACCAGGCATCGGACGTGTATAGACCTCGTCTTCACGAAGAACGCGCCTGCCGTCAGCGTACACCCTATGGCGGTGTATCACAGCCATGGTCACTGTGGTTACGAAATAAATAACAACCCCCGATTGTCATATATCTCTTGATTCTTTAATCGTTCAAATAGCCAATTACCCAATCACACCTTAATCCTTACATTTATAAATACATCATTCCGACCATAGTACAGCTTCGCTGGTCTTCCTTCTTCACCAGAGTGGAAAGGCTGAAAGTTTTTCTTACGTAAAGTCAAAGAACAGCTTTTGAGCACATTTTGTCGAATGCGATTGTGTAATGTTCTGCCTGAGTACATAGTCAGAGTATGGGGATGCTGGGTGTATTTTCGGTTAAATGCGTGGAGTGGTGAGAGCGTACACATTCTTAAGAGGACTCTTTTCGTTGTAATATCTAAGTGAACTCGCTAGGAAAAAGCTGTACCAGGATCTTGTTGACGTTACAGTGCCGGTCCAGAGCTCTGTATTCTACTGGTCCGGGGCAGGATGTCCTGAAGCGTGTCAAAAGAATGTCCGTCCCAGCGTGCGTCAAGACATTTTTTTTAAAAGTTGCACACCGGTACTCTGCCTGTTAAAACGTGGATGGTGGAGAAGGGTATGTTTGTCGCCTGGGGTGATCACTGTTTTTGGTGTAAGAAACCTGAGTCTTTGAGCATGGTTCTTGGACTGTTGGTACGCTATATTTTTCTGGGATGTGTTGCAGCGTACTCTAAAAAAAAAAAAAGTTTCCTCTGGATTCCCGTGGCATCCGGTTCCTAGCAGTTGAAAACGAGTGCCTTTCCATCTTGTCATGTTGCTCGGCCTTCACAGCATGTCGCATGACGGTTCGCCATGCAGATGTTGACGCGAGGCCTGTGGGGCAATACTTTTCAGAGTCTGTCCGTTATATTGTCGAAGTTTGGAATTAAGGTTCGATCAAATGTGCCGGAGTGGTTATCAACAATTGAAATACTGTTAATCTTTTTTCACCATGCCACGTCAGTTGGTAAGCGATTGACGGCATTTTTACATTACTGTACTTTTTGCTTGCACTATAACAATGTCAACAATTAAAAAAAAAAAAAGGATCGGTGGCCGAGTGGGTTAGCGAAGCGTTTTTTTTATTCTTCCATTTCTTTATAAATCTTTTCTTTTTCGTTTTTTTTTCTATTTTTAAATTTTTGCTTCTTTTTCTTTAATCTATCGATCTAGTTTGTACATGTTTTCTTCCTTTTCTTTTTCTTGTACCTTGTCTTCACGGGGGGTTCAATTTTCGTGGCTTTTTTTCCTCCTTTCTCTTCTGTCTAATTAAATCAGTTGGGAGTCAGCGCTCTTTCGTTCTACTGACCTTTTCTCTTCCGCCGACGTTTTGTGCGCTGTTTAATATTAGTGTTCGTATCTCGACGTAAAGGCGCATTCACACTGAGCAAAAAACGCGCGTTGCGGTCGACGTCGACGCCGGCGTCGTAAAATACGAAGCAGTCACACAGGGCCACCCGACGGCGGCGTCTTCTCGGGTAATCTCGCGTTTGTCGAGAGAACACGGAATTTTTTATTCGTCTGCTTCGCACGATTGTTGTTGCCTTGCCTTCGCGATTGCATATGCGGTGGGAGACAACCGTCTTCACTGAATGGACAACGGCGATGATTACATATACGTTTACACTCCGGTTATATGCAGCATTGGCGAAAGGCACGGACTCGAACGGGCAGCTTCTGAAGGTGCTCTTTTGCCGCGTTTTTGTGCAAACAAAGCACGGTGCTACGCCGGCGCGTCCCAGAGTCTTCGCGTCCGTACCTTTAACACTGCACGCAGCTTGTGCGAGAGTGTTTTCGATGGAGAACTGTTGTATTCCGTAGTGGTGGGTGCACACAAAGACTACACAACACATTGGGAGTGATCGCTCCCGCACAGTCGGAGGTCGGAACACACCGCGAACTTCGGTGGCAGCTTTCGCGCGAACGATGAAGAGTAGTTTCACGGCGTCGTACACGCACATAAAACACTGCTCACAGTCAGATGTTCCAATCGGCTTGCTTCTTTCCACGCTGAAATGCTTCCATCCACGTTTGGCGACTGCATGTCTCCCTCGAACCCTCTGGCTTTTCGCCTTCATTGTGGGTCGAAAATAAAAACAGCGAAAACATGTCCTAACCGGAAAAGGGCGACACGTCACGTCCGGACGATCGCTGATTGGCTCAAGCGCGCGCGTCGAGGGAAAAATTGGGTTCCGAGGCGTCGTCTCCCTGCGTCGTCCTCCTCGGCGCGCGACTTTTTCAATACAAAAATAAGCAAAAAAAATCAGCAGAACCCATCCTTTGGGAATGATTATCTACGTTAATGCGAATAGCATCAAACGGTGCGGAGTTATGCGCGTTCGTCAGGTGGCCGGCACACTCTAGATACGCCAGCCCACTCTTGAGGCGATTCTAAATTTGTTGACACTTTCACAGCCCTGCGCACGATCTCCGCAGCCCAGCACGTGCGTTTGTGTCACTTAGGGAAGGCGAGCAAAGCACGCGCCATACGCACAAACACTCAAAATGGTACCGACCAGACTTTCTGGCGTCTCAGCTAGTCTCAACCAACGGTATTTAAACGGTTGTTTATATCTTTACTATAGACGCGCTTACAGCGCTGTCACAGCTACCGGTGCGCGTGCGTTCCATGCACGAGGGCTCATTCCGCTCTCGTGAGGCTGAGCACGGCAGCTACATCACCCTCTCCCGAGCGCGGGAGAGGGTGAGCTAGCGGCCGTGGCTCAGCCTCACGAGAGCGGAATGAGCCCTCGTGCATGGAACGCGCGCGCACCGGTAGCTGTGACAGCGCTGTAAAGCGCGTCCTATGGTAAAGATATAAACAACCGTTTAGAGTGCGTTGAATGACTGCCTTCATAGCTCTGTGGTTAGCGCGTCTGCCTGCTGATCAAAGGGTCAACGGTTCGAATCCCAGCCGGCGCCGGTCTTTTTTATTTATTTATCGACCCGCGGCGTAAGAGGTTAGATAGCCAGATAGATAGATACATAGATAGACGAAAAGTGCGTGAAGTAGCCAAAGAATGCTATTCGCATTAAAATCACCCCACGACGCGCGTCTTTCCGCTGTGTGAATGGGCTGCGCGGAAAACGCGCGTGCCGAGCGACGGGCATGAGCGTGCGCGCGCAGTAAAAAGCAAACAGCAGCAGGCAGAGGATCGCTGGACCCAAGATGGTGGCGTTGAAAAAACGCGACGATGATGATAGCCACTCACGTGACTGCCGCTGTCCAGTGATGCCGCAGCGAACCAGAATATTGTTGAGTAGAGCGACTGTATTGTCGGCAAAATGCCAAAGAAAAGGAATGCGGTACTCTGAAAGCGTAGCTTATTTAGTGACTCTAGGTAAGGTGACACTCAGAGCTGGATTGGCTGGGATAAAGTCCCTGTATCTGGGAAAAGTGGCGCATTCTCTTTCCTTCTCCTCTAAAAACCCTCCTTACCCCGCCGCTAACTTCCGGTTTGCGACGGAGGCGCCCTCTGCAATTTCCCAAGCGTCTCGACTTGTGGTGGCGTGAAGCAACATCTTGGGAAATTCATGACGACCGGAAGTCCAAAACCGAAAGCCAGATGTCACGTGACGACTGGCCAATAGTGTGCGCGGCGGCTAGTTCAAAGATTGGCGCCACTTTTACCAGGATAGAGGGGCTTTAGGCTGGGATGGCTCGTAGCGCCCTCTGCGGTTTATTATAAGGTGACACAGAGGAAATGCCTCGCTCGAGCAACAAACACGTACGTTTGAGGAAAGCTCAGTATCGGTTCTCTGTTCGTTCGTCCAACGCCCCAGAACACCGCGAGCGTGCGACTCCTGAGGGGCTTTGGGGGGCCTGCCGGGGGTATGGGGGTTTCCGCGCGGTGAAAAGAGGATGGAAAGGGAATGACGAAGATTCGTTGCGAGCTGTCACCGGACCCTGCGGAGGATGCGCGGGGCTTCGGTTAGGGTGCTCGGTCAAGTATGGCTGTATATGTTTTTTTTTTATTCTCTTACCCCCGGTTCCCTCTCACCCAAGTCATGTTTACTAAGGCGGAGTTTGGGCAAATAAATAAATTTTGTCGTAAGCTGAAAGTAAGCTCAAACATTTCGTTGCTCACTATTGTTAATTATAGGCCGATCACATGCTTCTGTTTTAAAAAAAAGTAAATACAAAAAACGGCCATTCAAAATGGCCACCGTGTTCAAGAACCCTCCCCCCCAAAAAAAAAAAAGAAAAAGAAAAAGAAATTTTCTGTGTATGGCCGGTGAACGCGGCCAACAGAACTTTC
>JAZHYW010030416.1:0-18582 GCA_037355805.1 Ixodes ricinus | reverse complement strand
GTGTATCCACACGACGGACCGGGCCGCGGACCGATTGATCACGTGATGCGCGGTCCGCGGGCCGCCCGGCTGCAATGAGCATCCACACGGCGGACCAAAAGAGCAGACGACAGAGCGAACGGGCCGGTCTAACCCTCGACCTCACAGCTCCACCAAACGCATGCAGCGAGCTGCTTTGAGGCTATTTCTAAGGAGCCAAGATGGAGGTTGAACGAAAGAGACGTTTGGCCGCGGTGGCCCTGGCGTTGACTATTGAGGACGAGGAGGACTTAAGTGAACCGAAAAGGGCATGCTGGATGAAGCCCTGGATGTGCAGGAAAGATCTTGGTCTGCATAGTCAACTCTTTTCGTCGCACAACAAAAACGTTCGTCTTCTTCGTCTTCAACAGTCGGCGGTCAACAGCCAGCTTGTTGCCAGACTTAGCGCTTCAATTATACTAAAAACGCCGCGGTCCGCCGCCAAGGTCCGGGCGAGAAAAGTCGCTTGGCATTTCTCAGAAGCGCGGGCCGCGGACCGCCGGCGGACCTCGAAAACCGGTGACGTAAGATCACGTGATGCGCGGCCCGCGGACCAAAACAGCAATTTGGTCCGTCGTGTGGATACACCTTTAAGAAAGTTCTGTTGGCCGCGTTCACCAAAGCCGTACACAGAAAAAAAAATTTTTTTTTTTTTTTGGGGGGGGTTTGAGCACGGTGGCCATTTTGAATGGCCGTTTTTTGTATTTACTTTTTTTAAAAACAGAAGCATGTGATCGGCCTATAATTAACAATAGCGAGCAACGAAATGTTTGACATGCACCTTCACAGCGGGAGTGAATTGTTTCAAAGCTTACTTTCAGCTTACGACAAAATTTATTTATTTGCCCAAACTCCGCCTTAGTAAACATGACTTGGGTGAGAGGAACCGGGGTAAGAGAATGCAAAAAAACATATACAGCCACACTTGACCGAGCACCCTAACCGCAGCCCCGCGCATCCTCCGTCAGGATCCGGTGACGGCTCGCAACGAATCTTCGTCATTCCCTTTCCATCCTCTTTTCACCGCGCAAAACCCCCATACCCTCGGCAGGCCCCCCAAAGCCCCTCAGGAGTCGCACGCTCGCGGTGTTCTGGGGCGTTGGACGAACGAACAGAGAACCGATACGAGCTTTCCTCAAACGTACGTGTTTATTGCTCGAGCGAGCATTTCCTCTGTGTCACCTTATAATGAACCGCAGAGGGCGCTACGAGCCATCCCATCCCAGCCAATCCAGCTCTGAGTGTCACCTTACCTAGAGTCACTAAATAAGCTACGCTTTCAGAGTACCGCATTCCTTTCTTGGCATTTTGCCGACAATACAGTCGCTCTACTCAACAATATTCTGGTTCGCTGCGGCATCACTGGACAGCGGCAGTCACGTGAGTGGCTATCATCATCGTCGCGTTTTTTCAACGCCACCATCTTGGGTCCAGCGATCCTCTGCCTGCTGCTGTTTGCTTTTTACTGCGCGCGCACGCTCATGCCAGTCGCTCGGCACGCGTTTTCCGCGCAGCCCATTCACACAGCGGAAAGACGCGCGTCGTGGGGTGATTTTCTTGCTATATTAAAAGAATGCTTAAAAAATCTACATTCCAAACAACAATGCCCTTTGACAGAAATGATATAGATTCAGAGTACGAAAAACTACGAGCTATCAGGCGAAGAGCAGAAAGAAAAGCAAAGAGAACAAAGACTCTTGAAGATCGTCGAGCTGAAAGGAGAGCACAAAAGAAGGTCAGACGCCATTTAGATTCCCTTGCGCGGAAATCATGGCGAGAACTATGTGCATCATTAGACGCCAAAAACAGCCTTGTGAAAATGTGGCGAATAGTTCGTGGAATTAGACGTCAGACACACCACCAACGCTACCCTTTCAGAGCCATTGCTCTCAGAGAACACTGCACTGAGCTTGAAATCGCCGAGTCCTATTGCAAACTAATATCAAACAGCGCAGCTATAGACAATAATAAACCACACAAAACTCCCGTGCAAGCTGACTCCAGACTCGATCAGCCATTCACACTGAGTGAACTTGACAGCGCGCTACAAAATACCAAGAAAAAGTCTTCGCCTGGTCCTGATGGAGTGACGTATGCTGCCCTTTCTCGACTGAAGAACGCTCCACGGCGTAGATTACTTGAAGTATTCAACACATCCTTTACAAATAGCTCAGTCCCCACCGAATGGAAAAGAGCCAAGATTATGCCTATTTTGAAATCGGGTCAATCTCAATTGCAATTGAGATCATACAGACCAATCGCTCTCACAAGTTGTATAGGAAAAGTTATGGAAAAAATGATACTTACAAGGCTCAACTGGTACCTAGAAACTAATAACATATACCCTGAAGTAATGTCTGGTTTTAGACCTGGGCGGTCAGCAGCAGATAATGTAATAGACCTAGTTACTTGTGTAGAACATGGCATATCACAAATGCAAACCACAATAGCAATCTTTCTCGACATTAGCAAAGCGTTCGATTGCATTCAACACGCTGCCATATTAACGGCTTTATCTGAACACGGAATCGGCGGCCAATTATACGCATGGATCCAAGATTACCTTTCTGAAAGAACTATATTCATGGATACAATGGAAGGTTGCACCTCCTATCATACTGTTAGTATGGGTGTCCCACAGGGTGGCGTCCTCAGTCCGACACTATTCAATTTAAGTCTGATATCACTCGTGCAACATCTACCCCAAGGAGTGAATATTACTATCTATGCAGATGATGTTTGCATATGGACGACTAACCGAAATCGATTTATCTCTCAAAGGAAGCTTCAACAGGCCCTTCGAATAATCAGTAATTTCCTTCATTCACGCGGGCTCAGCCTCTCACCTGAAAAAACAGTGGCAATGGCCTTCACACGCATGTCAATGAAAAGATTTCCTTTAGTCCTTGCAGGAAAACTGATCTCTTATGCTTCCCAACACACATTTTTGGGATTCACTCTTGACAGAAACCTGACATGGACACCCCACATCAAGCGATTGAGGAAAAAGATAGACTCCGCGTGTCATATTCTTCGCTGTTTGACCGGTAAATCCTGGGGTAAATCATCATACTCCATGCTCAGATTACAAAATTCTCTCGTGAATGGTTTGCTGCGATATTCATTACCCGTACTTCACACATGTGCGAGCAACATGAAGAATCTCCAGGCTGGACATAATAAATCTTTACGGTTATGTCTCGGATTGCCACCAGACTCACCCACGATACCAACACTTGCCGAAGCCGGACAATTTCCGCTTGAAATAATGCGTATTCAGGAAATTCTACGCGTGTATCTCAGATATAAAACTCAGCATCGTCAACATCACCTTACGAACGCACATTTGAGGCGCCCGAACGCGGAGATTTCATCGCACATCGCACTTTTACAGCATGATATCCCACAATTTGCTGTCTTCTCCGAAGCTCCACATTGTCCACCTTGGATCCTGCCTCCACCCATTGTGTCTTTACACATAAACGGGGTGGAGAACAAATCCTCACAGTCCAAAATTGTTCTGCTACAATATACATTGTCACATATACATACTAGATACCCGGACTTTATGCATATATTTACCGATGGATCAACAAGTGAAAGCTCCTCGTCCTCAGGATTGTTTATCCCTTCTATAGAAGTAGTTCAGTCCTTCAAACTCTCAAGAAGAGTATCATCCACTGCAGCTGAACTCCATGGCATCAAAAAGCACTGCAGCACATTCTGAACTGCAGTCTACGACGAAAATGGGTCATCTTTTCAGACTCACAAGCAGCACTACAGTGCTTAAAAAACTCCCTTAGCAAATCAACTAATCCGGCGCTCGTTTCTGAACTTCTATTTATTCACGCCACAGCAGCAAACAATGGACAACACATTATGTTTCAGTGGGTGCCAGGTCACTGTGGTCTTCCCGGAAATGATGCAGCAGACGCTGCGGCTGCCTGCGGACATAACTTAGAGCTTTGTGAAGACGTACCGTTCACAAAAGCGGACTGCCGTCAACTAATTAGAACATTAGGAAAAAATCTCTTCCTTGAGACCTGGACATCTACATATTACCACACCGTCCCTCATCGCATTAACCCGCTTTTACAGAACTTTCTGCCAAAAGGCCTCCAAAGAGATCTAGACACCCTTCTTCATCGGCTAAGACTCAACGTACCCTACACAAATCAGCACAAATACAAATTGGGATTTATATCCAGCCCTAACTGCAGTGCATGTCATATACCAGAAACTATTGAACATATAATTTCCGACTGTCCACTCTACAACACTGAACGTGCGGAGCTCCAGAATTCTATGCCAAGTCACCATACCAACGACACGAGGATATCATCAATTTTAGGCCACTGGCCGTCACCTATTTTCCAGCGCAAAGCCTTGAAGAGCATTTCAGCATTTCTTCAAAATACAGGCCTGGCAGAGAGACTTTAGCGATAAAACCTGGATATACTGATTATCCTAACGATAACTGTGACAGTAGCTGCTCTATGAATATTTGTGACTATGACTATATTTGTGACTAACTGATGACCATGAATGTGAGCGTGACTCTGTGACGATGAATGTGTTCTGACTGCCCGCACAAAGAGACGTCGCCAGTTGAAATGTGTGTGGGCGTTTACGCCGAAGTGTGTGTCCCGCTTCTCCCTCTCTCTTCCCTCCTCTTCTGACACTCTTTTATCCTTTTTCCCTTCCCCTAACAGAGTAGCCAGTCGAGGGTACTCCTTGGCTTACCTCTCTGTTCTCTCTATCTTTCTGCCTTAATAAAAAAAAAAAACCGTGAAGACAAGGTACAAGAAAAAGAAAAGGAAGAAGACATGTACAAACTAGATCGATAGATTAAAGAAAAAGAAGAAAAAATTTAAAAATAGAAAGAAAATAAAAATTAAAAAAGAACGGAAAATTAAAAAACGGTACTTTCACCCCTGTCGCTAAGCTCGTCAGGACACAACTTTCTGTTATAGTTATGACATAGCGAGGGGAGGAGCCGAAAGATTGCAGCCGATGTTTTCTTTTCTCTGGCGAAAACTCACTAGCACTCTCTAGGCGCCGAACAAGAAGCACGAGAAAGCACGCGGAGACGAACGTGGTACGGTATACGTATAATGTCCCGATGAAGATTATCAGCTGCGATCTTGATGGTTCTCAAGAAGGCACAGCGAAGGTTTGGGTAATTGCATTCTAAAATCAACACCGTCAAAGTGATAGTCTGATATCGTTCTTATTTCCGCCAATAAAGCAGAATTTACTAAAAAAAACGTCCCTGTCGTCCCTTTTCTTTATCTTTGATCAGAGTGTAGCCCGACGTGGCTTAGGTCACAACCAGCCGAGTAGCATTGTCCACCTTTGGACGGATTTCGCTTCTGGAGTTGTCCCCATCAGTGGGAGATAAAATAATTTTTATGATAGACTTTCAAAGATTAGCCAAACTGGGATTAATAGACCGATCTCACCAGCTAGTTTGAGTACGCCACCGCTGCCGCCATGCATCGTGGGAGCTGTAGTCTTTCTGCACATGCGACCACCTTGCTGGAGGTCTGCACGAGCGGAGCACGAGGCGGCATGAGCTGTCCCGTGAACTGGCATCTGCCTCCTCATGAACTACAGTTATGGCGGCGTCACGCATGCGTGGAATGCTTGGTGAGATCGGTCTATTCTGCGTTCATCAATCTGAATTATACTTCGTTTCAGCTTGGGTCCAGACGCAGGCGATGCTACAAGCGCGCGCTCCGGGCTTTCAGCGTCCCTGCAAGCACGCGCGCTCGTGCAATGCAAGCATCTGTTCAGGGCCACACGCTCGCGCTCGTAGCATCGGCTGCGTCTGGACCCAAGCTGAAACGAAGTATAAGAGTAATGCCACATCGTCAATATTGACGTTGATGTTTCGAGAACGCGAGGACACCAAGCTTTCATCGTACACAACCAAACTTTTCAGCGTCGACTCGAACACGCACCATCAAATTTGTCGTTCACAACTGATAATCCTGACCCTGACGTCAAAGTTATGAACTATAAAAGGACGTCACTGAACGCGCCTGCACACAACGAGCCCTGGCACGAGCCTCTCGATTGAAAGTCTGTCATGGCCGCTCGTAAGTTCATGGAACACGCCCCATTTTAATTCCAGAATCTGTAGCACCATAATTTCGAAAATTGCACTGCGCTGTTTGCTGTGTCACCTCTAAGCAGGGTCATCGAAACAAAGGAATGAGGGCGGGGCGATTCACCCCCCCCCCAAGTGGCGTCGAAAAAGGGCGCAAGGGCCTAAAGGGGGGGGGGGGGATATCGCCCCAGCTCCGACTATAGCATTTCAGAGAGTTATAATAAAAAAATGACAGACGTTTACAGTTCTCTGTAATGTCGAAATAAAGCGCAGCTTTGAGGGGAGGAGGAGGAGGTACGGAGGGAGGTATGCCCCTCCACATAAGGCCGTCCACCTCCTCCTCCTGTCCTTCTCCCCTCTCATTTAGCAGGGAAACCAATTGGTGTTAAAATCACGTGACGTCAATTTCCCCTCTAAATCTAGCGAAAAAAACGTTCGATAATGCAACGCGTGCGCGGTTACGCCGACGGTAACGCCGCTCTGCTTCCTCGAAACGGGCGCCTCGCGAGAGTAGCGCTCTAAAATTCGTGGGAAGGGATATCTCCCTTCTTCACTACTATCCCCCCATCCCCACTCTCATCTCTCTCCCGAACAATTTCTATGGCCCATCCTTACCCCTATTTGAGTGTGTGTTTGTGTTGGTCACTTACCTTTTTTTCCTCCGTTCCACGGCTTTTCCTCGCCATTCCCCCTCGCCCCCTCATCTGTCAGACATTACTGACGCCTCTATACATAACGCTTGTGGGTGACCCCGGTGGCGTTGTTGACAGTGGCAGAAGATGAGCTCTGAAACCGCGTACACAGCGCGCACGACTCCACAATATCACAAAGTTCAATCTTTGCCTTGATTCCGAAGCGAAGATTTTGGCCTCAAATAACTCCTTCCCAAAGTTGTGAAACGTTACTTTGTCGTCACCAATAACTTCCACAAGCGACGATCTTGCGACGAGAAAGTTTAGAGTATTTACAGCCTGTCTCAGGTACAGTCTACGTTTCATTGACTCTATCGCGGCGTAGGGATGTAGGGACACGCAGGCGCGACTTCATCAGTCCAGCCGTTCAATCGGCTGGCCCCACGGTGTTGCTCGCGCGCGCTCCGGTGAAGCTCGCTAGCTTTCGTGCCTAACCATAGCTAGGCCTAACATTCTCGCCGCAACTCGAGCACCGAAGAGCTTGGATGATTGACATCTCGTCCCGCGTGACGCCAACGTCGCGAGAGTCCAATCAGCACGCTCTGCGAACTTCGTGCCCAACTTTGTGTTTGACGAGTTTAGCGATCCTGGCCGGCCAAAACTACTGCGCATATGCGTTGTCCAAAAAGACACCTCCTTTGCACTCAGCGACAGGGACGGCTGGCTGACGCATCGCTGCCCTATTTTTTGAATTTGAAAAGCCTCGTAGATTTCTCGAGTAGTCCGGTCTTTAAATCTACCAAGAACAGTTGTTTCACCAAAAGTCGGTGCGCACTGGCAGGAGCGACAGTGTGTCGGCAAGTGCCCGCCTACCGTGGCTCGAAGTGAATAGAAGTGTTCTCTAAGCCTGTCGTTGACGCATCGTTCCGTCTGACCTATATAGCATTTACCACAAGTCAGAGGGATCTTGTAGACCACGCCAGTCCGTGCAGGTAACAAACTTGTTCTTGTGCCTCTTGTGGCATACGGCTTGTAATCGATTGTCGAGGACGGACCCCACTTTTGCGCAGATCTTGGATCCCCGTCGCTGAGTGCAGTAGAGGTGTCTCTTTTGGACAACGCCTAGTGCAGTAACCTTGGCCGGCCTGGGGTGAAAGTACCGTTTTTTTTTCATTTCTTTTTCATTTTTATTTTATTTTTTGTTTTTTTTTCTATTTTTAATTTTTTTCTTTTTCTTTAATCTATCGATCTAGTTGGTACATACTTTCTTCTCTTTTCTTTTTCTTGTACCTTGTCTTCAACGGGGGTTCAATTTTCGTGGCTTCTTATTCCTCCTTTTCTCTTCTGTCTAATTAAATCAGTTGGGAGTCAGCGCTCTTTCGTTCTACTGACCTTTTCTCTTCCGCCGACATTTTGTGCGCTGTTTAATATTAGTGATGTACCAACTAGCTCAAATTACCACTTTACTAGAGATACGAACAACACGACTTTGATTCGCTGCCACAGCTGCGGCCGCGGCAGCTGGCGCAGGCGACGGCTACAGCTCGGCTTGGCTCAGCTACAGTCACTCCTCCATCTGCGCGCGGACCCAAGATGGCGGCGCCTGACGCGCTTCAGACCCGTAGTTTGGGAGTTTCGGTACTCTGAAAGCGTAGCCTTATTTAGTGACTCTAACCTTACCCTCTGTGGTGTACCCTGTGAAGCTCAAGGTCATGTGATTCTTTCTCAGCCCTGGATTGGCGAAGACGGTCTCTAGCATCCGCTACGGTCCACTGTGCAATGGAACGGAGCGTGGTATGAGGATGGGGAAGCGAGGAGGCCGGGGATCTTCTGCCGAGGGGAATGGCGCCCAGGCACTTGGATGGATGAGAGGGAAAACAGGAGGGCGCAATCGGAGTGGTTCCGAAAAGACCGGTCGTGGCCGGGCGCGTTGCAGGTTTTCGGGGCGCGGTGAAGACGCGCTGGAATTCACGCGCCTCTGGTTAGCAGTAATAGTAAGGAGTGCTGCGTTGTATATACAGGCACACGTGCACCCCTAACAGCATCGCTGGAACTCCAGCGGGTCCCCCACTGCTTCACCCGATCTAGTGACTTTAGCGAAATCGAGGCCACCCCGGGCCTCTTTCGAAATGCGCCCCATCGCCCTCTCCGTTCCCTCAGCCGACAGTGAAAGGAGGGGGGGGGGGCCTCAAATATATTTTGGGGGGGGGGGTTCGAACCCCGAAACCTCCCCTGGGCACGGTCCCTGGCTATGTTATACATAGCCAATACATGTGTTACACATAGCATTGCGATGTCTTGGCGCAGTATCACGGCTAACAAGAACATTTCGAAGCCCTCACCGCACTTGCTCTCCTTATTAGGGAGTTTTCGTAGATCGTTATGGCCGTCCCACAACGCTCACCGCAACCCGCTACGATACCCGGAACTCTACAGTCAGGGCCATCGACGCGCAGGCGCAGTAGGGGCTTCGTTGCGGAGGGCTTAGCGGAGGGGGACACGCGGTATACGAAAAATCCCTCTTGTTCAATCGTCCGGCCGCGCTTATACTCCATGTCACTAGTTGTGTGCAGTAGCAGGCAAAGGCACCGCCAGGCAAAGAGAGGAAAGGCGAGCACTAGGAAGACAGGACGGGAGAGGAGGGCAACGGAGGGTGAGAGGAGAAAGGGAGAGCACTAGGAACGTTAGAGAGGAAAGGAGGTTTCTCTCCTCGTCCCCAGCCTTCCTAGTGCTTGCCCTTTCTCCCTCGCCTGACGCTGCTTTGCCTGTACTGCACGCAACTAGTGACACGGAGTATAGAGTTTGCATGTGTAATATTCTCACGAATGAAGGCGATGGGAGGATAAATGGCGAACAGAAAGTGAAGCTAAAGTTGAGGCATGAGGCGAGTTGGTACGACATAATTCGGGATTAAAAACAGCGCAAAAGACTGCTGACTTACAACTGAGTTTATGGATCGCAAAAACAGCGCTGACTTACAACTGAGTTTATTGATTGCAAAATCGCAATATATACTTGCGTTGTCACGAACAAAAGAGGAAGAGAAGAAACTAAAGGAGGAATGCAGCTCACGTGATACATAATTAACAGAAAAGGCGCCACAACACAGCCGTCAGGGTGGCCGCATAGGTGGCCGAGTGGTCTGGCGCACACCAGCTCTGAGCAGGTGGAGCGAAAGCTCGCGCTGCAGAACCCAGGATCCTGGGCTCAACCCCCGCCCCTGCCCGTTTCGATCTGGATGAGCATCGTACCGGCGTGCGGTCGTGTATCACTACTGCGTGGTGCACGTTAAAGACCCCAGCGGTTGTGCGGTAGTGGTTGTACCGCACTGGCTCAATTGCTCATCTACACCTGAGACATAAGACGCCCACTGAGGCAGACTAACTTCCGGCTGTAAAAACCTCACACAATTTGCACAACAATTTGCAGCCATAAGAGCACGTGTTAAAAAAACAAGCTTGTTTTTAACACGCGCTCTGTACGGCTGTGTCGTGGCGCCTTTTTTGTTAATGATGTATCACGTGGGCAGAATTCTCTCCTTTAGTTTGATTTCTTCTTAAAGACCCCAGGCCAGCGGTTCTACCGCACTGGCTAAATTTCTTATCTACAGCTGGGAGACTCGTTGTCCGGACGTCAGAAAATGGGCGATACTAATTAGTTCACCATTTAATCAAAAATGACAAATTAACCTTTAAATAGTGAAAATAAACATATGGTTCCAGTTAGAAACTTGCTGAGCCCAATCGAAAACCACTAAATCAGTCATTTTCAGAGACTTCGATCAAACAGTCCCGCCTCTAGCGGTACGCTTCAGCTGTGGGGACAACAAACCGAATTTTTTTATTTGTCTTTGATCAGAGATATCAAAGCTGATGATTCCAACGCTGCTCCCAGACAGACCAAAGCACTGGTCAGAACTAGGGTGCCTCAATGTCCTTCTGTTTAGGGTGATGTCACCCTTGTAGTACCTGATGCCGACAGCACGCGCTCACGTGCAAAATACAAGAGAATCACGAAAACAAAATGTCGCCATAGCACAGTCAGCGCCACAAACGCGTGCAGGGACACGCTCTCTTACGCGCTTCTGAACAAAAAATAAAATTGCAAGCGTGGGACAAAATGGCCGGATGTCTCCACCCTAAGCAGAAAGCACATGAAGGCACCCTAGTCAGAACTAGTGCCACTAAATAGTGGCTCTAGTCAGAACGAAGCGCTCGAGCCCAGACCGTGCCAGGCAAGCTCCAACTTCATTGTTATGCTGGCCGTAAAAAAAAAAAAGAGAAAAAATGGGCGACGAGTTTTTCAGCTGTAGATGAGCAATTTAGCCAGTGCAGTACAACCGTTAGCCTGGGGTCTTCAACGTGCATCACGCAGTAGTGATCACACGACTGCACGCCGGTACGATGCTCATCCACAGATCGAAACGGGCAGGGGTGGGGATTGAACCCAGGATCCTGGGTTCTGCAGAGCGAGCTTCGCTCCACGTGCTCCGAGCTGGTGTGCGCTAACCCACTCGGCCACCGATCCTTTTTTATTTTTTTAATTGTTGACATTGTTATAGTGCAACCAAAAAGTACAGTAATGTAAAAATGCCGTCAATCGCTTACCAACTGACGTGGCATGGTGAAAAAAAATTAACAGTATTTCAATTGTTGATAACCACTCCGGGACATTTGATCGAACCTTAATTCCAAACTTCGACAATATAACGGACAGCCTCGGAAAAGTATTCCCCACAGGCCTCGTGTCAACATCTGCATGGCGAACCGTCATGCGACATGCTGTGAAGGCCTAGCAACATGACAAGATGGAAAGGCACTCGCTTGCTCAACTGCTAGAACCGGATGCCACGGGAATCCAGAGGAAACTTTTCTTTTTTTTTTAGAGTACGCTGCAACACATCCCAGAAAAATATAGCGTACCAACAGTCCAAGAACCATGCTTCAAAAGACTCAGATTTCTTACACCAAAAACAGTGATCACCCAAGGCGACAAACATACCCTTCTCCACCATCCACGTTTTAACAGGCAGAGTACTGGTGCAACTTTTAAAAAATGTCTTGACGCACGCTGGGACGGACATTCTTTTGACACGCTTCAGGACATCCTGCTCCCGGACCTGTAGAATACAGAGCTCTGGACCGGCACTGTAACGTCAACAAGATCCTGGTACAGCGTTTTCTAAGCGAGTTCACTTAGATATTACAACGAAAAGAGTCCTCTTAAGAATGTGTACGCTCACCACTCCACGCATTTAACCGAAAAATACACCCAGCATCCCCATACTCTGACTATGTACTCAGGCAGAACATTACACAATCGCATTCGACAAAATGTGCTCAAAAACTGTTCTTTGACTTTACGTAAGAAAAACTTTCAGCCTTTCCACTCTGGTGAAGAAGGAAGACCAGCGAAGCTCTACTATGGTCGGAATGATGTATTTATAAATGTAAAGATTAAGGTGTGATTGGGTAATTGGCTATTTGAACGATTCAAGAATCAAGAGATGTATGACAATCGGGGGTTGTTATTTATTTCGTAACCACAGTGACCATGGCTGTGATACACCGCCATAGGGTGTACGCTGACGGCAGGCACGTTCTTCGTGAAGACGAGGTCTATACACGTCCGATGCCTGGTCGTGGGCACCGTACACTGTTAGCGAAAATGTAATATTACACCCTGTTTACACCCCATTTTCACTCATTAGCATATTCTTACACGCTCTGTGAGTGATAAATCGTCATAAAATTACTTGGGGTAGTAAAAATTGGTGTTTCGGTTTCGGTTTACACGACTAGGCGTGTAAACAACACTGAAAACATCCCAGCCCAACACCCCAAAACGGCGAGCGCCATGTTGCTTTTGCCTGAAAGCGGTACGGCGGTACGGCGGTCCGAGTCGAAGGTGAGTGTTTGATTTTTTATCAAGTTTGTATAGAATGTGGTACGTTTCAAATTTTTGTTACGTGCCGTTCAAGAACGTTAGATTTGCTTTGAGCAAGCCGGCTGAGGTCTTTATCGTGTATCGAGGCCCGATTCACACAGCTGTCGTTTAGCCATCCCGTCGATTGCAAACGACTCGACTGCTCGCCGGTTCTTTTGCGCGAGCTTTCGCTCGGGCGCTGAGAACCCTACGAACTGTGGTGCGCAAAGCTAGCACAATTAGGCACGGCTATCGTCCCGGTGGAAGCTGCAGAGAGCGGAAAGCAAAGACACCGACGCATAAAAGTGACGAAGCCGCAATCCTGCGCTGGTCGTTGTCCCGCCGCTCTCACCGGCACTATCGACACTTCGCTGCCGGGTGTCTCGTATTTCGACGTTGTAGAGAAACTAGGCAAGCGCGAGCAGTCTCTATATCGTTTTCTCCGTCGCCTGCGTGGAGGAAACACGGTGGCGATATAAACATATGCTCATGCAGTCAGTCAGTCAACTTGGAGAATCCCCCTGTTGTCCCTCAATCCTATCGCATTCCTTCACTGCATTTGTGACAACAACCACGTTTCCCCAGTGTGAAGCTTTCAGTCAAAACGGGCTACAAACTGTGTTGTGCATTGCATGTAGCCCTGACGGAATTCTTCGCCGGAGACACCAGCAGATTAGTTTCATTGGTAAGGTGACCGGCCACTAACGTGTTTGGCAAATGAAACGATCACAAAATAAGTTGAAAGGCAAACAATGTTGAATGAATATTAACGTGGCCGTAGCCAGAGCCTGCCAGTTGAAATTTCTAAACAGCAACCTTTAACAGTATAGTCTGCGGTAACTTCTTTTGCACTTGCGATTGCAATTTTAAACACACAGCCACTCCACAAAGCTGTCGAAAATCATGTAAACAACAGCAGTCATCGTCCCCGGTTCGGCTGAGCGAAGCCTTAGCTTGATGAAAAGAACGGCGGTCTATACTGCTTGGTTGTTTCAATCGCAACCTCGCACAGCTGAACACACAAACAAATCATGGAAACACATTTCTTGCGCTGGCTTGCAAATCACAGCACGCAAGCAGGGTACATAGCAGAGCAGAAAACACTGGCAATGAGCACACGCAGGCACGCAACTTCCTTTTTTTCCCCTCGGCGTATGATAAATTTGTTGCAGCATTCCGTAAGCACGTCGACATTCGAAAGTTGAGTCTGATTTGTCTTGCAGTGCCTTGCGGAACGGCAGTATCGCCCACCGGTGTTCCACAAGGCACTGCAGGACTTGCAAATGTGTGAACAGTGCTTTGCAGTAAAGGCTGTTGGGTTGCACGCGAGGTCGAGAGAAGGGAGACCAGACGGGCGTGCGTACCAAATTCAATTAACTTTATTTTTAGCAGTTCTCCGCTCTCCCGAGCTCACCCCTTTCCCCGTCGTCCTTTCTCTTCCCGAGCTGCAGGGGAAGGGAAACTCTCCGATGCGGGAGAGAAGGGAAATCCGGTTCGCCCCGCTCGGGCCGCGTTCGGACGTGGCTTGGGGCCACTACATCACTCCCCCTAGAGAGTGCGCGAACATGTTGCAGTCCACAAGTCAAAAATTAAAGGTCCAGGCGAACAGGGGCACTGGTGCGCCATCCGCTGCGTGTGTTGGAGGGGGTGGTGAAAACTGCGGGTTGAATGTTCGGCATAGCTGGGAGCCTTGCGGGAGGTGCGGCCATGGCGGGGGTGGGTGCCGTGGTCGCCGAGTGTTCGATATGGGCCGGTTTCACGCGGTCGATCGACACGACATCTCGGCGGCCACGCCTGTCGATGGTCATCATCTTGTTTCTGCGGCGCAGCACCATAAATGGCCCATCGTACGGGGGCTGAAGAGGGCGCCGCACAGCATCGTGTCGTACAAACACATGCGTGCAAGACACAAGGTCCGTGCTCACATGTATGGGTCGTGCTGCCGGCTGACGGGGAGGCGTAGCACGGAGCTCCTTCATGATATCGCGCAGCCGCGACGCGTAGTCACCGGTGGCGATTTGGGCTTGCGGTTGGCTTGGCACGAAGAACTGGCCGGGTAGGCGGAGTGTTGTACCGTAGACCAGCTCAGCTGCGCTGCAGCCGATGTCCGCTTTCAGCGTGGTCCGGATGCCCAGGAGAACAAGTGGTAGCGCCTTGACACATGAGCGTCCCTCGTTGGCCATCAGGGCCGCCTTGAGCTGGCGATGGAACCTCTCTACCATGCCATTGCTCATCGGATGGTAGGCCGTCGTCCTGATACGGGTGGTACCAACCAGATGCGCAAAACTCGCGAACAGCGCCGACTCAAATTCACTGCCTCGGTCCGTTGTAATGGTGGAAGGCACCCCGAACCGAAACAGCCAACGCTGCAGGATGTTGCGGGCGACTGTTTCCGTGGTCGTGTCTGGAATAGGGACGGCTTCCCAACGCGTGAAGTGGTCGACCATGGTCAGAAGATATGAGTGGCTTTCACAAGGTGGCAGAGGTCCGACAATGTCGACGTGAATGTGGTCGAAGCGGACGTCCGGGGTCGGAAAGGATGCCAAGGGTGTCACAATATGACGCTGGACCTTGGCTCGCTGACACGACACACACTCGCGTGTCCACTGCCGGACGTCGCGGTTGATGCCAGGCCAAATGAAGCGGGCAGTAACCAGCTTCTGGGTCGCTCGGATTCCTGGGTGCGACAGCGTGTGCATTGACGTGAACACCTTGCGACGAAGACGGGAGGGCACGAATGGGCGAGCGCTGCCTGTAGATACGTTGCAGCACACTGTCTCTTCCGCTCCTGCGAGAGGCAGCCACTCCAACTTCAGCGCTGTCGGTGTTGTTTGCAGGTGACTCAGTTCAGCGTCACCGCGCTGAGCCGCTGCCAGCCCTCCGAGATCGATTCGCGGCAGCGGGGCATAGCCAAGAGTGCTGAGTGGGCTGCGTGAAAGCAGGGACTCAAACCGTAACCGTAACCGAAACCGAAAACCGTTTAGGAACGAAATTTTTTCAGTAACCGTAACCGGAACGAAACCGCTATTCGAAATTTATAAAAACCGTAACCGTAACCGTAACCGTAAATTATTTGCCGGTAACCGGTTTTAACCGATATTAACCGAAAAATAAAAAGATTAGTTTTTCTCAAGTATGAACTGCTGAACTTTATTTAACTGAATTGCCGTATGCCCTTCGTGATACGCCCGGCGCCGTTTTACATGCAGCTCTTGGCAACAGCCATTGCCAGGGAAATGCGCGCGCGTGGACTCTAAGCTTGGTCTTATGTAGACAACTTGTGCGCCCATCCCGACCCAGAGAAGTTGGCGTCTACGGTGCGCCTCCTCGTGGAGGACTTGCTGTGGTCGGGATTTCGCTTAAACCTAAGCGACACGAGCAGAGCCCACGCGACGCATAGGTTTCCTTGGTTACAGGCTCGACACAGCTGATGACACCATTTCGCACACGCCAGAACGGCTCCGAGCCATTCCTCGTGTCCTTCGCTCGCTGGAGCGCCCGCTTCCCCTCAAGGCGCTCCAGGGGGCCGCGGGCTACTTGGCATTTTACTTTTCTCTCTATGGCTCTGGGTTTTTTTTGTTCTTCGTCCGCTGTTTGACAAGGTTTGAGACCAAATTCCTCTTTCACTCAACTGGCTTCCCTTTCTTCTGCGTGTTTGGCCGACGCCGTAACCGACTCCGGAGGTGCCTCCGGAGTCGGTTACGGCGTAGATGTTGGGGACTGTGCGCAGACAATCATTGCCCCTCTGCCGAGGCCAATATGTACATACCTCCGGAAAGGACTCGCCGTGGTGTGGTGCGAGTGTATTGCCGAGAAAGGGACTATTTTACACACGGAGAACAGAGCTTTGGCTCCCGCTCTGCGCCGTCGCCATGGACGAACTATGCCATGGGCTATTGCCATTGCCATTTTTCTTCATATTTTTATTTATTCGGATTTATTGAAAAACCTCGGGAAGCCCTTCGGACGTTTCTTCCGCCGCCCTCAGTACGAGAAGGAAAAGATGTCTCCCGCCGAGAGCGCGAAGACTCAATGGCCCGCCGGCTCGCCATTGCGAGTCATGCGCGCAACGGCAGGTCGGCGGGGCTCATGACCGACGGTACCCATTTTATTGGCATATATTTATTAAGAAAAAGAAGAAAGACGGCACTGGCAATCAGCGGCGAGATGTTTTGGTGGCGCCTTCCTATGGTTCCACCTTGTGACGTCATTACCTTGCGAATAACAAGTTCGATGGTGTTTATAAATAGCATGGTGGAAGCCTGAAATCATCGCGCTCTCAAAGGAACACTGCCAACACCGTCAAAATTAAAGTTCTTTCATTCCTCTTATTTCCGTCGATAATAAATCCTTTTATGACGTCAGAGTCAGCATTCGGCCAATCATGGAAGGCCGACCACAGCGACGCTTTCGGTCGCGCACGTCGCCAATAGCCCAAGGCAAAGCTCGTCCATGCCGCGGTGCAGCACTAGAGCCAAAGCTGTGTTGTCCGTGTGTAGAAGAGTCCCTTTCAAGCCAATGCACGTGCACCAGAACACGGCCAGGTTTTCCCAGAGGTATATTGGCCTCGGCAGAGGGGCTATGATTGCCTGCGCACAGACCCCTACAAGTACTCCAAAACCGACTCCGGAGACATCTGCCCATGCGCTGTCGGGTAGCGGGGTAAGGTGGAGTGGTGGGCAGTGCGGCAAAGTCGACCAAATATGCAGAAGAAAAGGAAGTCAATTGAATGAAAGAGGAATTTGGTCTGAAACTGTGTTAAACAGGTGGACGAAGAAGTAAAAATCCAGAGCCATAAAGAGAAGTTTAAAATGCCAAGTAGCCAGCGGCCCGTATAATAAATATAATATAGTATAATATAAGAACACCCGACCGGACATTGGGAGGCCCAGAGTTCAAATCCTAGCTCCGCCGTTTATTTTGGCTTTCGGCGGGTTCGTAAAACATTGATTCATTCGATAAAGTACTGTTCATTGATCTGCATATTTTCAAATTTATGTATACATTTATATATATATAAGGTACGTCCGTACTTTATTTAATTTTTTGCGTCCGCACCTTCTTTAATTTTTTCTTATTTATAAATGCACCATTTTTCTAGCGTCACAGAATCGGACGTGCGCTTCGATAACCTTAGGAAATTGCTTGGAAATAGTAAACATGACGTAGGTGTAACATGGCACGACAACGAAGACTAGTGAAAGGAACGAACAACACATAACATATTTTTACAGCTTTCTGTGTTGTTAATGTGTTGTTCGTTCCTCTCATCAGTCTTCCTTGTTTTCGGCTATTGCATTTGCATAATTGTTTGACTTTCACCAACTAGCTCAGCTCTCAATTTTATTACTTTATTCCACTTAGCAGTATTTTACTAGAGGATGGCTATAATTCTGCTCCTCCTTTCAGTGTGGGCGAAGACTCGTCAGCATGTATTGGGTTAAATAAACTATAGCGCCCAGAAGGTGCGAATGGTTCTTCCAGCACCCAGTGGGAAGTTTCTTAGGGTAGTTTACAAACGCTGCCGAACAACAAATTAGGGATGTTTATTTTCATTTTGATTATATAGAATGCGATGATCCCGGAGTAGCGGAGGTAAAATGTATGATCGGGTATCAAACTATGTAATATAAGTAGGTGTAGTGAACAAGCGTTGGAGCTAGAAACGTGTGCAACTTTTGACCATTTAGAAGTATTAAGACGTTTCTAAATTCCTTGAATTTCACGTTGTTGGATATCTGGGACTACTTTAAACCGTTTATTATAAAACGGCAGTCTAGCATTTCAATTAGACTAATTATTAGAAAAACCGAAATAAACCGGTTTTTAAAGACGTGTAACCGGTAACCGAAACCGTAAAAATTAAAACCGTAAAAAACCGAAACGAAACCGTTA
>JAZHYW010030413.1:0-10849 GCA_037355805.1 Ixodes ricinus | reverse complement strand
TTTCGGATTCGGACGGCGCGTGTATCACTCAGGAGCGCATTAACCCACATCCCCGCCTGCGTTCACACAGCTTCGCGGCGGCAGTATGCGCCTGATAATTACAAATCTATTAACTCACTTAGCCACTCCCCCGTACACGCCGCTTCGCGGCGTCCAGGCGACAACCCAAGCCCCGCTGTCCCCCATGCACCTCCGGAAATAGAGTCCCATATTTCAATTAAAGACTTCAGCGTGTTGGTGATCTACATTGACTTAAAACGAAAGAAACACACAAGAAAACGAAACAGACGACACAGCTTTCACAGCAAAGTTTCGTCGACAACATTCGTTTTTTTTTTTCAGTGTTAATCGTAAAAAAAGAAATGTAAATATCGCCAAATGTCTCGACAAACAAAACGTTCGAGAAAAAAAGTGAAAGCCGTTTACAACTCCCTGTAACGCCGAATTAGAGCGCAGCTCTTGAGGAGGAGGAGGGAAGGGTACTGAGGGAGCGTACACCCCTCCTCCCTCCTCCTCACCTCCTCATCCTGCCTGCTGCTCCTCCCTCCGAGCGGCGTCGGCGTCGCCGTCGCCGTCGATGCATAACCGTGAGGTCACGTGACCCTCGTGACCTCACGGGGGTCACGTGACGTCACGGGGTCACGTAACCTCAAGGGGGTCACGTGACGTCACCGGGGTCGCGTGACCTCACGGGGGTCACGTTAGTCACCGGGGACGTGACCTCCGGGGTCGTTACGTCGCCGGGGTCACGTGACCTCACGGGGGTCACGTTGCGTCACCGGGGTCACGTGACCTCACGAGGTCACCTGACCTCACAGTTACGCCGACGGCGACGGCGACGGTGACGGCGACGCCGCTCAAGCCGGAAAGGGGCGCCGAAGAGCTGCGCTCTAAAAGTAAGCTCACACTGTGGATTGAGCCCGGGTTCGCTGCGTATGAGGAAGACATCTTACAACTAAGCTACGCTACTGCTTCGGAAACTCCTTGTAACCGCTGCCTATATTGACGGCGGCAGCGCCTATCTCCACGAGCCAGCCAATCCGGCGTGAGAGTTGTTACTAGGGGGTGTATCACCTGCGCGTTAACAACACACACCCCGGCCTATGCGGAGCGCAAGTTCGTCCGCTCCTTGCATGGGGGTGTACCGGTGACGTCAAAACGCCGAGCTCCGATTGGCTTGGATCGGGAGGATAGTGGGTATAGACTTGGAGGCAGCTAGCATCGAGGTCTACCCACTACCCTTCCAGTCAGAGGCAATCGGAGCTCGCCGTTTTGATGTCACCGGTATACCCCCATGCAAGGAGCGGACGAACTCGCGCTCCGCATAGACGTTCTCCCTTTCCTGTCGTCCTCAGTCACGTGGGTTCCGTATCTGTTACGCGGACGCAAAATAATAATACATTCAACCTTGAATAAGCGAGAAAATATAGGTGAGACAAAACAAGAATATGTGACAATCACGCATTTTTTCGTAAACACCTCCCAGCGGCGTGGAGAGATCAAAACGATGTTTTACCGCATACCAGAAGTGACGACATTCAAGATGGCTGCGCCCCTGTGGAAAAGGTGTATACGGCCAGCGAGAGTTCCAAAATGCGTCTTTGGCGCATCGGAACTTAAGGAGTGGCACACCGACCAAAGGACAGCATAGATAACGTGTAGGGAACGCACGATGACGATGCAACCAAACGCGCGCCTTCATTCACTGCGTTCGGGAGTAAACAAAGGCACGTGGACGGATTTGGGGGTAAACAAAGGCGCGATGTGCGAAAGAAGCGGACCATCTTGCACGCCGTATACACCTTTCCAGCTTATGGGAATGTTTGACTGCTAACACGTCCAAGTTGAGCAGCCTCGTGGCTCTGACGCAGCGTGCTCGGCGGTCTTTGCTCGGGCGCCCACCCGAACCGCTATCCAGAGGTGCAGTACTCCGTACGATAAGACTGAGACAAGGCGACAGTCGGTGGGGTTCCCGTTTCAAATCCTGGCACCATCATCCATCGGTCCATTGCTCGTGCGTTCCGAGTTCCCTAACACTCGGTCCAAGCGGTCACCGAGGATGACCCATTGAGACAGCCGATTGAGTTTCTCGTTGAGAGTTTTAAAGCTTTTCGACGCCCATTAATTTGGGAAGATGACCTGAGAAAGCAGGATGCATAATGAGGAGCGGGCGCGGCGGACGCTTCGGGTCAGCGGAGTTAGCGACGACAACCGGCGATCTGACTGGCTGACCTCAAATTGGTTTGTGCGGCGCCGCGTTCAAGAGGTCGGTTTGAATTTGACCCCGGTTCGCGATTCGCCGCGGGTGGCCATTTCTTCAGTGATACTGAAGGGTCGCTTCGAAAGGAGAGAAAAAAATTAGGGTAGATTAATCTTTCGTTTTGCCTGCAGATTCTTTCTTCCAGAGAAGTTTCTGTTTGGCTATGCTATTTTCTGGGAATCGATAGAGTACGATTTGATTGATTGAAATATTAAATAAATGAATGAATGATATATATAAATTATTGATCAAAAGGTTGATTGATTGACTGATTGATTGTCATGAATTTATTTATTTATTGTCTCTTAATGGAATAAAGGCCGAATTTTGTCAAGAACGTCAATAAGAGAGTACTTTTTGATGTGAAGAACTGCCTTGTAAATAAAGAAATAAGACACTTTTTTAGCTTTCAAATTTATTTCAACGTCACACAAAACTTCCATTGATTTTATAACGGAAGCAGTCGCAAGTAGGTGCAAATTAAACGGAGACATAAGCCGCTAATTTAAGACAGACTGACTTAAAGAACACCGCCTTAAAGTTGATTTTTTTTAAGTCACTTTTTAAACGTTTAGTTTTACCACCTTCAAAGTATCCTGTTGATTGCTTTCTGAAAGTTTCACTCCCGTAAGTAAACTATATTTTTTTGTGTTTTTGTTCGGCTTAAATTACTTTCGACATGCTCGCACCATCCGAAGTGCAGCTATCAATTCGTAATGAATATATGTGTGGAACCAATTTTAAAGTTCCTGTACTTGAATTTTGTTAGGAATGCGGCTGTGAGCTTACTTCCTGCATTTTCATGGTCTCTTGTTTTGAAAAGTTGCAGCATATTAACCTAATGCACGCAAAAAAATAACTTTGTAATAAATATTGTGCGATTTTTGTCATTTTTTTTCGAGCCGCGTGACACGGGTGTTATCGCTCTGTACATTACCAAATGAACTGTTTATTTTCATTATCTTTTCTAAATGGTAGTTTTCCTCAGGGGGCGTAGTGTTTATTTGAAGCACTTTTGCATAACTCCTTGAAGGATAAACTTAAAAACTAAAAACTTTGTATGTCATTCTCTTTCCAAACTACAAATTATGCCCTGAAAATTGCATAACAAAAAACTAAAGGTTAAAAAGTTTGCCTTCCCGAGTAGTGTCATCTGTTAACGCTTTACAATCTTCTATAATATAAATTTAACTTATCTTGGACACTTCGAGAGAAGCCGTCATTAACCTTGAAGCGTGCTTTCCGACTATCTTTGTTTGTGTTGAAAAATTTCAGGAACTCAGTGATTGTGCATTCTAACATTGCGAAGAATATTCTTATAGGTAGCTCAGGGAAGTTCTAATGCATACCAAAATATTGCAGCTTGTGGCGGATCTCCGAGTGCTCACTCAAAATTCTACCTTGTGATCTCATGGTCCAACATTAAGTAACTGACGTGTTATTTTTTCTGCAATGTGAAGGTCATAACAACCATTTCTTTTTTTAAGCTAATATTATAATTAACAGGAGCCTGTGCAAGGTTGCGCCTAATGAGACCAGGTGAATGGTTCTGGATGCAAGAAGGAGATTAATATTGTTCAATTTTAAATCAAACTGGAAATGAATACCTAGGTACTCATATGTAGAAGTGACCTCGACCACATTTTTATTAAAGAAGTATGAGGTTAAAAGTGGAGACGAGCAATTAGTATATAACATGTTTTTGATTTTGAAGATATTTAACGACAATAGTAAGAATGAACACCATGCGCTTATTTCCTTCAGTCAGATTGAAGACGTTTGGCTGATGGTGTCACTAGAAATGTTACAATAAATTCCGCAACCGTCTGCAAATATCATCTTGAAAAGTCGTTTTCAGCTGCACCTCCAGGACTCGTAAGTACAGTTTTCTGAAATGACCTTCAAAGCAATATCAACCTGGCAGAACAAAAATAGAAAGAAAAGCTTCAACATTTCCGCCATTGGTTTACCGCTAACAAACTAATATATAAAATACACTTTTCCCTAATGGCGTGAGATATTTATATGGAAGGAATCCTTTTAGATAAAAACAATTCACGGTAATATTACAAAACATACAAGAGCGTATGCATATATAACCCTGAGTGCGCAGAAACTACATTAAGATAGTATAACCACGATACAACAGGAAAAAAAACACTTAAGCAACGGAAGTGCTAAGGCATACATTGTATAATCCAGTCACACTAAGCTTATTTTTATTGCAGTATTTTTTTTATACTGAAGTATGAGAAAAAGAAGAAAAAACTCTCAACTCATATCCTCGGTTTGCTAAACATTATTTAACCTTTGTCCGTTTTATGTAGCGGAAGTGCACCTGTTCTCTCTTAATGTAAAACAATCGTTTTTATGCAATATACTGCGAAAGAGTTCTGATCAAGATTTGTATTTTAAGAAAACACAGAACGCTGAAACGGGAGAAAATTAAATATTTCGAACGTAAGAACTTGCTTCATAATTTGTTGAAATGAAATTTTCCGTACTTTCTATAGTTATACATTTTATGTGTGTTAGCTCCGTAAATACTGATAATGCCATGTTGCCTTTCGGTTGTGGTTTGTGCTTGGAATACGTCTTAAAAAAGAAAAGACTAGTATCATAATGAATGCTCGTGTCGCTACATACTTTTCCTTCATGTCCGGGTCGTATTGTTTTTATTGTATTTATTTATCATGCACCTATTAAGCAGTGAAGTCTCACGCTACGTACTTTTTCTTTATATCCGGAGCGTATTGTTTTTATTCTATTTATTTATCATGCATTGATTAAGCATTAAAGTCTTACGCTATACGTACGTCTCCTTTAAGTCCGTGTCGTATTGTTTTTATTGTATTTATTTATCATGCATTTGATAAGAAGTGAAGTGTGTATGAGTTTATTCGTGCTGATTTGAAAGTAAAATTGGTCGACGAAACTGACCGAGCCATATTTTATGCACGACTCTCAAGGAAACCATACTTCTCATGCTATAATGAATTTTGAAATAAAATGAAAATGGTAATGTTTTCTACTAGTTTATTGCACAAATATAAGATATAAAATATATCTTCCCTATATTGGTGTCGCCTTTTTTGCACGATGTTAAAAGCGCAACACTGATGTAAGATACTAAATTTAAATTGAGTGAATGCCAGCGTTTATCGTTCTTCAGAGCGTATTAAAATGTAAATTCGGCTAAATATAGGGCTCGTGTGACTCTCCAAGGTTAAAAATAAAAAATAGATGGATAGACGTGAGTGGATTGCACCGAGCAGTTAAAAGTGACGTGTTTAAAATGCATCCCCGCAATTTTAGCCAAATATGCAGATAATTTAGGCTAAGGTGTGACCTTGACAATCACCTCGCAACTGCTCGGTGCAATCCCCTCATGTCTATCCATCAATTTTTAATTTTTAACCTTGAATATTTATCGAATTTTGCAATACGCTCTGAAGAACGATATTGCTATCATTCCGCTCAATTTGAGTACAGTATCTTGCATCAGTGTTGCGCTTTAACATCGTACAAAAGGCGTCTGGGAAGATATGTTTTATCTTATATTGTGCAAATAAACGAATTGAAAATTACCATATATTTTTTTTCAAGATTCATTATAGCATGGGCTATGTTTCTTGAGTCGTGCATAATAATATTTTTCGGTCAGTTTCGTCGGTCAATTTTACTTTCAAATCAGCACGAAACTAAATTAATGCACACTCACTCTTATCAAATGCATGATAAATAAATAGAATAAAAACAATGCGCTCCGGATAAGAAAGAGACGTAGGTGGGCTTCACTGCTTAATAAAGTGCATGATAAATAAATGCAATAAAACAACATTTGAACATGAAGAGAATATGTAGCGGCCTGGCATTCGTGATACTGAATCTTTTCTTTTTTAAGACGTATTCCAAGCACAGAGCACAACCGGAAGGCAACATGGCGATATCAGTATTCACGGAGCTAACACACATACAATCTTCTCAACTATAAATTACGGAAAATTTCATTTCAACAAATTATGAAGCGAGTAAGCTACGTTCGAAATACAATTGTTTCCATTTCAGCGTTCTACTATTAAAATAAAATCTTGATCAGGCTCTTTCGCAGTATATTGCATAAACGATTATTTGTAGAGAACAGTACGCTGTCATGGACAAAGGAATTAAATAATGTTCAGCAAACAGAGTATAGGGTAATCGTTTTTTCTTCTTTTCTCATACTTCAGTATTAAAAAAATACTGCGATAAAAAATAAAAATAAACTCGTATGACTGGAATATGATGTATGCCTTAACTTCTGTGCCAAGCGTTACAATTTCCTGCTATATCATGGTATACCATCTTAATATGAGATTTCTGCACACTCAAGCATATATATGCATACGCTCTTATATGTCTTAATATTATTACCGTAGTGTTTTATCACAAAATTCCTTCCATATAAATATCTCGCACCATGAGGAATGTATATATTGGTACGGCAGAAAATGGCAAATGTTGGAGCTTTTCTTTCTATTTTTTGTTCTGCCGGATTTGAAGGTCATTTCTGAAACTGTACTTGCAGTCCTGGAATTGCAGCGGAAAACGGCTTTCAGAGTGATATTTGCAGACGGTGCAGGTAACTGTAACATTTCTAGTGACGCCATCAATACACTCTTCAACCTGACGAGAAGTAAGCGCGCAGTGTTCATTCTTATATTGTCGTTCAATATCTTCGAAATAAAACATGTTATACCCCAATTGCTCGTCTCTACTTTGAACCTCATACTGCTTAATAAAATGTGGTCGGGATAGGAGTATAAGTTCAGTTTGTTAAAATTAGACAGTAATAATCACTCTCTGGCCAGACCATTCACCTGGTCTCATTAGGCATAACCACTCCCTGTTATTATAATGTGAAAACAAAAGAGAGTAAGTTGTTATGATACTTACATGCAGAAATATAACACGTAGGGAATTTTTAATGTTGGACCATAAAGTCACAGGAATAAAGTGAGTGGTACTCCGAATCCGACAAATTACTATTATTACAGTATGCATTAATTTTCCTGAGCTACTTATAATAATATTCTTCGCAATGTTAGAATGCACAATCACTGAGTTCCTGAAATTTTCAACACAAACAAAGCTAATCGAAAGCTTGAAACTTCGTTAATATTTGGCTTCTCGCGAAGTGTCCAAAACAAGTTAAATTTATATCATAGAAGATTTAATAAGCGATTGGCAAATGACTACTCAGGAGGCAAACTTTTTGACCTTTGGATTTCTTGTTATGCAATTTTCACAAGATATTGTAGTTTGGAAAGAGAATGACATACAAAGTTTGTAGTTTAAGTTTATCCTTCGGAGAGTACGCAGATGCTTCAAATGGCTACTACGCCCCTGAGAAAACTACCATTTAGAAAAAATATTAAAAATAAAAAAGTTCATTTTATAATTTGAGCCGCTGACGCAGTGAAATCAAGCAGCTCGAAAAAAAAGGACAAAATCTCACAATATTAGAAAGTAATTTTTAGTGCATTAAATTTCATATCTGCAACTTTAAATACAGAAGACCATGAAAATGCAGAATTAAGCTCACAGCCGCATTCCTAAAATTCAAAAATGCAACAACTTTAAAATTGGTTCCGCACATATTCATTGCAATTGAGTAAGCGCTTCAGATAATTTATGCCGAAAAAACAAATATAATTACTACAGATGGCAATAATCAACGGGGAATACATTGAAAATTGTAAAACTAAACGTTTAAAAAAGTGACTTAAAAAACAAAAAAACAAGCGGTGCCCCAATTAAGTCGGTCTTAAATTAGCAACCAAATTCTCCGTTTAATTTGCACTGCATTTAACTCTATTATAAAATCACTGGAAGATTTTGACGATTAGTATTGAAGCCTAAAAGTGTCTTATTTCTTTTATTTTACAAGGCAGTTCTTCACATCAAAATGTACTCTCTTATTGACGTTCGTAACAAAATTCGGCATTTTGACTCATTAGAGACAATAAATAAATAAATCCGCAATCCAATCAATCAATCAATCAATCAACCTTTGATCAACAATTTATATATACATTCATTCGACATTTAATATTCAATCAATCAAATCGTACTCTATCGATTCCTAGAAAAATAACGCCAACCAAACAGAAACTCTCTGGAAAAGTAATCTGCAGAAAAAACGAAAGATAATCTACCTAATTTTTCTCTCTCTTTTTTCCGAGCGACCTTCAGAAATCACTGAAGAAATGGCCACCCGCGGCAATCGACAAAAGTCAAAGAACCGACCTCTTAACACTGACGCTACTTAGTCAGCCAATCAGATTGCCGGTATCATCGCTGCTCCTCTGGTCCCTCTCGTAGGCATCCTGCTTTCTCCGGTCGCTCTTCCCCAGAGTGAAAATGGGCGTCAAAGGAACAAAACTCTCAGCGAAAGAAGCAATCGAAATATGCTCAATGAGTCTCTTCATTGCCGCTGGAACTGTAGAGGAACTCGGGAGATGCACGGCAATGAACCGATGGACGATGATGCCAGGATTTGAAACGGGAACCCCGCCATCGCCTTTATCTCAGTCTTATCGCGCGAATGTCACTGCAAGCGGATGAATTGCCCGAACCGCCACAGCACACTTTGCGTCAACACCGCAGGCGGGCTTTGGGCGTGTTAGTCGCAAGCTGGAAAGTATACGGCGTAAAAATGGTCAGCGCATCGCACCTTTGTTTACCCCAAATCCGGCATCCGCGTCTGCTGTTACCGAACACAGTAGTGAAAGCGCGCGTGCTATTGCATCGTCATCGTCGTTCCCGCGATATCTATGCTGTCACGGTGGTGTGCCACTCCTTAAGTTCCGGTGCGCCAAGGCGCATTTTGGGAGTCTCGCTGGCCGCTATACACCTTTTCCACGAGGCATAACCATCTTTGAATGTCGTCGCCTTCCTGGTATGCGAGCAAACATCGTTTTGATCTCCCCACGCCGCAAAATGCGTGATGTCACATATTCTTTGTTTTATCTCACCAAATATTTCTCGCTTATTCCCAGGTTGAAATGGCTGGATACAGATTACGTGACAGAGGTAGGAAGGAAACATCTATGCAGACGCGAGTTCGTCCACGCCTCTTTCATGGGGAAATACCAACGACATCAAAACGGCAACATCGATTGGCTCTGACTGGAAGGGTAGATGGAACCTCAATGCCTTTTTTTATATACAGAATCTATACCCACTATTATCCCGATCCAAACCAATCGAGACTCAACGTTTTGTCTGAAACCCCATGCAAGTGGACAAACTGCGCTTCCGCATGGAACCGGGGTGTGTTGTTGTTAGCCTTTTAGGTGGCCTACGCACCCCGTATGGCAATACTTCACGCCGGAACAATGCTGCTCGTGGGCCTCTGCCGCCGTCCCAGAAGGCCATGCCGTAGGAGTTTGAAATCAATCGAAGTAGCAGATGTCTTCCTCATACGCAGCGGAGCAGATAATCCGCAGTGTGAAGAACGCAATCGCAAACGACCCTTTTTCCAGCGAAGCGACGTCGCCGTCACCATCGCCGTCGCCGTCGGCGTAACTGTGAGGTCAAGCTGACCCTCGTGAGGTCACGTGACCCCAGTGACGTAACGTGACCCCCTTGAGGTCAGGTGACGCCGGTGATGTAACGTGACCCCCGTGAGTCACGTCTCCCCCGGTGAGCTAACATGACCCCCATGAGCTCCGCGGCCCGGTGACGTCACATGACCCCCTTGAGGGTTACGTGACCCGTGACGTCACGTGACCCCGTGAGGTCACGAGGGTCACATTGACCTCCACCGTTACGCCGACGGCTGCACGTCGAGACGTGAAGGAGAGCAGCAGGCGGAACAGAGAGTGAGGGAAGGAAGGGAGGAAGAATATACATCGAATGCCCTTCTCTCCTCCTGTAAGAGCAGAATAATTTGGTGTTACGGAGTTGTAAACGGCTGAATTTTAAGCGCAGCCGACGCCGTTTCCAGCGGGTCGTATCGGCGTAACCGCGCGGTTCATTGTGGGACGCGTGACGATCACTGACGATGTCATCGGTGACGTCGCTGATGACATCATCGGCATCATCGTCCTGGCCTTGCCCCGATGTCACTGGCCCCAAGTCACGTGACACCCAGGTCGCTGACCCCAAGAGTCATCCGATCTCCCCCCCTTCCCGAGGTCACGTGACCCCCTCCCCAGTACCCTTCCACCTCCCCTCCTCCGAGCTGCGCTCTAATTCGACGTTACAGGGTTATAAGCGGCTTTCCTTTTCTCGAACGTTTTGTTTGTTGGGACATTTAGCGATATTTACATTTCTTTTTTTGCGACTAACATGGCAACTGATGTTGTCGATGAAACGCATATAAAAACTGTGTCATTGTTTCGATTCTCTTGTGTGTTTCTTTCGTTAAGTCAATGTAGACCGCCAGCACACTGGCACAATATGGATGGCCTCTGGTGCATGAAAGTGCTGCTGGGTTACCGCCTGGGCCGCCATGAGCGTAATACAGAAGTATTAGTGGTCCGTGTTGCCATTATCGGCCTCTGCCGCCTGCAGGCGAATGGGCAACAGTACGCCGACGATCAG
>JAZHYW010030412.1:0-15892 GCA_037355805.1 Ixodes ricinus | reverse complement strand
CTCTTCAAGAAGCAGCCAATACGGCGAGCGGCGTTGCCTTGCCACATTTCCCCTCCGTTTACAAATACACATCCCGCAGCCGTGGTCAGCTGAAGGAGTATGCAAACTGGCGCTGGTGGCCGTGGCGAGCCAGAGAAAGTTCATGGCAATGTCGGCGATACTTCACTCATCGCCACCAGGACCGGATGAAGAACTTTTGGGGCCCTGGGTTAAGGCTGCTAGTGATGAAAATGAAACTGACTATGATGACGATGGTGGGGAGGGGGGCTGACGACAATGACGGCGATATGTATGTTTCACTCACCTTATGAAATGCAAATATCGTGCATTTTATGATTCATCTTGGGAGCATTTCTCTGTCGGTATATTCAATGATTAGGTAATACGGGTTTCCACTGGATGAAAATGAAGAAGATGCAATTGTAGATAAGAGGTGTTTCGGAAATAGTCAATTGCTCACAAAGAGGTAGAAAACGCAAAGCAAATAACGGTTGGAGAAATTCGTTAACAGAGTGTCGCGCACATTGAGCAGCTCCATAGGGCCTTGTAAACTTCCGTTGAAGAGTTGAAAATGATGACTTCGCGTTCCTATAAATTTGTTTCACCAGGTCTATAACTTTAATTATAAACTACGTGTCCCTGCCGGCATGCATAAATTCATCATGATGTTGAGAATAGAAGAGAATAGTTTTATTTCAGGTTTTCTTCCAAAATAAATTTTCCAGAACCGCCTCACTTAAGCAGAAAAAAGCTTTGTGTTGGAGATCAGGCAGTCCAATTGTACAAATGCTCCCCCCCCCTCCCACCGACGCATTACGAGAAATAAAAAGGGAAACAACAAGAATAATAGAACAACTAAATTGCAAGAACCCGTGGTGTTCGTGCTGTGGCCTAATAATCATTAACACTCGAGGATTGAACTTGCGTCGTGCAGTTATATCCGTTACATTCATCCCGCGTAAAAAAAGAACCACCGCATGCAGCAGTAGCGAAGAACCAAAAACGACAAGTAACGCTCAACACGGAAAATCTTTTATCACAGCAAAACGAATCATGAAATATGTATAAATATGTAAAAAGAGTTAGTGAAATAGCACAGATTACCCGTCTGATGTTGAGTGGCATGATTACTTGGGCACAAATTGCATCAGATAGCAACCGAAACGATGCCCGCCAAATGGAAAACAAAAGTTTCGCTGCCTTTTAAATATATGCCCTCGAGTCGCAACTCGAAAAATGTACCGAGAATATAGTGTTTATTCTAGTAATTGCTCAAATTGTCTAACAAGCCATTTTTTTATTATTACTGACTTGAAAAGTAAAGCCACACAAGCAAGAAAGTAGTCCTAGTCGTTAAAGTATTTGGGGTTCAAACCGCTTGGTCCACCCTCAACTAATAACTCGAACGCTCGTGTCCCGAACGAACAAATCTTCTGTATCAAATAGTAAAATAAATATTTGAGACTGAATGCGATTGTAATATACCAAACACTGTCATTTAGGCACATTCACAGGCATTTCTAGTGAATATCAAGATATTTTCAAACTATTAGTGCTACATCCTGTTTATTGTGAAGGGAAAATGTTTCATTTCGTTTTGAAGTAGTCTTGTTTTGTATAATCGCAGGAATTATGAACTCCGTAGCCATTTGGACGTATTACTTCTGAGCTATGAGTAATAAACCATACCTCAGAGTGCTCGCAAAAAAAAATAGCAGCGATAACATCATTTGATGGCAGAAAAAGTTTCTCGCACAGGCAGATCAGACACAGCATCCAAAGCAGTGCTTGTAGTCACTGCCTCTCGAAAACGTTTGGAGGACATATAAAAACCGGCTCTTTAAAGCGCTGTTAGACAGAATAGTTTCGGGAGACTCACCGATATTTCTTTTTGCTTAGTTTTAAACTTGTTGTTTTTGAGGAAACTTTCCATTCCGACCTACGCTAAAACAACAAGAATAAACAAAGAAAAAGTGAAAGCTGTTTACAACTCCCTGTACTGCCGAATTAGAGCGCAGCTCTTGAGTAGAAGGAGGGAAGGGTACTGGGGGTCAAGCGACCTTCGGGGCTACGTGGCCTTAGAAGGCCACGTGACGGTGACGACGCCGATGACGTCATCAGTGACGTCACCGATGATGTCATCAGTGATGATGACGATGACGATGCGGATGCCGATGACGTCACTGGTGACGCCACCGATGACGTCATCAGTGACGATGAAAATGTGGATGCCGATGACGTCATCAGTGACGTCACTGATGACGTCATCGGCATCCGCATCGTCATCGTCATCATCACTGATGACGTCATCAGTGACGTCACTGATGACGTCATCGGCATCCGCATCGTCATCGTCATCACTGATGACGTCATCAGTGACGTCACGCATCCCATAATGCACCGCGCGGTTACGCCGATGGCGACGCCGACGGCGACGCCGACGCCGCTCAAGCCGGAAACGGGCGCCTAAGAGCTGCGCTCTAAATATAATATGTAGCATGCATGTTGCTCGTTTAGCATTCGGCAACACTTGCCTTCTTTCCAACCTACCATTGTCCGCAAAATGCGTCGAGGGAGCCCTTATAGAATAGAGAACTCCCGTGGCCGTCCTTCCGTTTCGATTCAAATAGAAGCGACTTCAACAGGCGCCAGCCTCGACAGTTTTGCTTTTTTGACAAAAGCGGGGAAGCAAACCTTACAATTCTGCTTCTCTAGCACAGTCTTTTACTACGAGATCATAAACACCAGCTCGTCTAGAGAAAAGAACTTCATGACAACCTTGGTTCCCAACTAAAAAAAGAAGAGGGGGGGGGGGGCAGGAATGACGCCAGAAGGCCGGGTTCGAGATGATCCTCTGTGTGTTGTTCCTGCTTTAGATGTAATCTTTTATACACGAAAGCCGACTCGCTTTTTTCTTTTTCGTGGGGAAAGCACGGGGCCCCTTAGCAGCTTGGGGCCTTGGACTGCAGCACCCTGACCCTGTACCTTCAATCTGACCCCGCTCGACATTGCGTGTTCCTGCATGCGGCGTCCCGCCCCGTGCCATATCCCATGACAAAGCCACTGGATGTTACCAATCACGTTTACGATCGCGGACGGAGAGAAAGTCAAGGCTCGGCAAGGCTTGCGTAAATCGGGGGGAGTCAGGCGTCGGGCCGTCGCCCGACTCCCGAGAGAGTCCAAGCACCGAGCTCGTGGACAGAGACATTTCCATGGGTGGGCCAGTCACATCGCTTCCTCCTCTCCGACTCACTACGGTTAGTCACGTGTCGTTTTGTGTGTTCAAACAGAAAAACGTAAAACCAGTCTAGCTTTTTGACGGAGTGGTAAGCCGTTCACGGATCACGACGCCAGTTTGCATTCCCCTCTAGAGGAGCTTCTGCTAAGTGGCACACTTCTGTGGCGCTTACCGGGTAGGGTCATAGTAGTTGCTTTCGTTGTCGTTGCTAGGGCTGTGAAGGAGAAATCACTCGTGAGTATTTGCTATACAGAGAGCATGAATAGACATTTAACGACGCTATAATTATAATTTACGAGCACGAGACACTCTCGGTTTTGCTGAAATTGCTTGGAAAGTATTTGCGTTTTCCAAATGTTGCTCTCTTAGTTGTTCATGAAACACCTGCCTTACCCCTTTTTTAATCCTGGAGTCGTTGGCAGCTAAGTGTAGATTCTACTGAGAGGTGTCTTTTTCGTCACTTACCAGATGGCGTCGAAATTTTCATCGATGTGGCCTTTGTGGTCGCCTCTGGGGCTGTAAATTAAGGAAACCACAGGTGAATATCTGCGGTGCGGACAAAAGGAGTAGACTTATTGCTGCGTGCAATGATCGAAAAGAAACGCTAGATGATTAGCATGTACTGTTACCTCGAGGGTATAAGAGAAGGAGGCCAGAATGGCCTTGCCTAGTTAGTCTTGTCGCAGCTCATTTCCGCACATTATTGACCGAATCTTTGAAATGCCGATCGTAGAAGATATATATAAAACGCTGTCCTTGATTTTGCCTAGTCATTCCGATCCTCCCGAGGATTAGGCAGCTTCACTCTCGCGCTAGATAAACGTCACGCCGACGCGCCGTAACTCGCTGCAGCCGCCGTCGACATTCGCTGATGCCTTCAAGACGACGTTTGTTTTTAGTTTGTTTTTCTAGCACAAGGTCGGTGATGAAACCTTTATTTTCAGTTCATTATTCATCTTCCCTTCACCTTCATCCGTGACATTTCTGGTGGAGGTGCGGTGTAACTTTCTATGCACCTCCCTTGTACGCCCCCGAGGAGTCGCCGTACAAGATCGATTTCAAGCTCAGCAGAACTTCCTTCTTTGAAGACGGAAGAATCTTGAGTAAAAACAGCCGTCAGAATTCGGTATATTGGTAAAATACCCAAGAAGAATGTCGGCGAACCTGGAGATGTTTTCTCAGGGCCCGCCGAGCGAGAGCCCTGCTGCTGCAGCCTACATCGTGTTCCTGCCCGTCGACCCTCGTACACCGACGCCCTTTCACAGCGAAGGTTACGAAAACGTTCACGAATTGACAGCAGCGGTACAAGCGAGTTGCCCGTCACAATGGGTGGACCCTGGAGGAATGCCTGTAGAATCTGTGCTTCTCTCACGATGGAACGGCACACACTTGGTATGAAAACCACAAGGCGACGATCACCACCTTGGAAACATTCAAATGGAGCTTCTTCCAGTTTTGCGACCCAGCAGTGGCAAAAACGCTCTGAGGAGCTGCTTCATTCAAGAATTGAAGGATCCAACGGCAGCATCGTCATGGACGTGCTTCCACTCAGCAGCTGAGCGGATCCCGACGCTCCTAAAGCGAAGAAACTGAGAATCTTTATCAACAAGTTATAAAGAAAAGCCTCTTTGGGGGTCTTGGGCGCAGTCCACCGGTGACCGTCGCAATGTTCGTGGTAAAGGCCACGAACATCGAACTTGCCTCCAGGCACGAGCCTCCCACCACCAGCGAATAACTGGCGTCGCTGCATCCTCGTAGTCAAGATGCTACCTAGGCTCGACTATACATCGGACATGCCCGCGATCACCCAGGACGTCGTCCGAGAAGAGCTACGAAATCTGCTTTTTGCTGTCAATCGTTGAGCCTCGCTTTCAGTTGCCGAGACCGTACGCGACAAGATCCGTGGGGGCCCTGAAACTGGAAGCTCCCCTGGACTTGCCAGCCCCGAGAAACCGATGATGACCTATGCTACAATGGTCCGTCCATCACGGCCACCCTACTCGCCCGTATGTGGCACCTCCACGCCATGAGCCCCTTGCAGCGTAATACTACCGACGTTACAAAGAACGGGTTCACTACATCCATCTAGAATAACCTGCATCCTGACAATTATATCTGTGAAGAACGGGCGACCAACGTCCTATCTGCTACCACTGCTTGGAGGCCGGCCACGTTTACTGACGGTGCAACTTCCGCCAGATAGGCCGGCGAGGGTAGGCGGCGAACGACCCTCGTGCCCGCCATAGTGAGCGGCCTCGAAACATCGAAGTGTAACTCTGCCGATCGCCATTAACGATGCCTGCGGAACTACCATGATCTCGTTCGTCGTTCCCACGATGTCCACAGTTGACTCTTCATTGTTCTCATGAACAAAGCCTGTTTCCCATGCCTCGCTCGAGAAACTAAGCGCTGCAGTTCCGAGAGGTAGAGTTGCCGTTCACCGACGAAAGAAAAGATCCTCGAAACCGTCGGAGGGTGCCAGTTCTAACGACCATACGGGACAAAAGAACACCTCGGAAAGGGTACCGAACAACTTCAACGTAGTTATCTACGGCCCCGACGCGACGGCGCTCATCGACTTCAGAGCAGACTACTCGGTTCTCAGTGGGACTCTCTCTCGCCGCCTTCGAAAATTGATGACGCCATGGGATGGTCCTACAAGGTTATCCGCCGCCTTGGGTACCTGAACTACAAGGCGATCCTCGACGAAACCTGATCGTCAGGACGCCCCCTTTCGCGACACGAAGTAGTAGAGCATGTCGTGCGTCCCAAGCCCTGTGATGCGCGATACAAATAATTACTATTTATAGTTCCGACGACCCCGCAGTTTACTGTTTGTTTTTCTGTGTATACGTCCATCTTAGTTTATTGGGCGTTGGATCAGAGCGATGCACTTTGTGAGGCAGGATTAAGGATCAAGAAGGATCGCTTCTCCGTTCATCCAGAAGGTTCGCGTAAATTCTTACCCCGAGTGTAAAAGAAAAAATGTCAGAATAACCTATCCTAGTCAGTATAGCCCAAATTCTCTCCCGAACATTCTATGCGGAATCTTCCAGGAGCCTAATCTAGTACATAAGAGGTTGACCGTGGATTTGCCGACTCAGTCGGATTCTCTCGACGACGAAGCACTGTCACTTCTCGCGCTAAGCAGCTGTCACGCCGACGCAGCGTCGCTAGCTGCTGCCGTCGTCGACGCTCGCTGCTGCCTTCTTTTTTATTAGTTCTGGCACAATTTAGCCGATTAAACCTTTATTTCCAACTCATTATTCATCGTCTTTTCACCTTCATCTGTGCCGAACACGGTTCCCGTGGGAATTTGCCATACAGAAAATAATGGTAGGTAATTTATATACAGACATGGTGAGTATGTATTTAACCACACAATATTTATAATTTTCTAACACGAAACACCCTCAGTTTCGCTAAAATAGCATGCAAAGTATTCGCGTGGTACAAATGTTGCAGTCATTTGTTGATTGTTTATTCCATGGAGTTATTATAATGTACGCTAGAGGTTCAAGTGGTGCTACTGTCTATGCGACTTCCATGACGCAAATAGAAGCAGACAGCAACGAGTCTACTTTTGCCGTGCTCCTGTGCATTCCTATGGGAAAACGCGCGTGCATTTTGTCTCTTCGCCGGAAAATAACACGAATCACTTTGATTAATTGGGTCGTACCGAATGGTATGTACCTTCATTAATATTGGAAAAGTGTATTACTTTAGTTAGCGCATGTTTCTTAATTAGTGAACGATGTTTACCTCGCTACATTTGAATCCCAAACGTATGTTTCGCAGCACGTATGTAAAAACAAGCGACGATTTAAAGCAAAATTACAATCGAAAGGAATATAGAGTGTGTTCAAGGCTCGCCAGCATTCCGGTGACGCTTATATATTGCTATTATGCAAGTCCTGGCACTATATGAAAATGACCCTGTTGTGCATGAGCGGATAAAAACATTCAAAACATAAATAATAAAGCACGTGGGCTATGAAAGGTGCATCTTCGTATTGTTTTCTCTGCCGGGCAGCTTTTATCGGGCAGTTGTTATCAAAGATTTCGATCGTGCTGGTGATATTTTGAACGTAGAAGTTCGCACAGCGCAGAAAAATAGAGCGGTACTTACTTATTTAAAATCGAAATATATTTCGTGGCATTCAATTTATTTGAATGAATGAATGAATGAATGAATGAATGAATGAATGAATGAATGAATGAATGAATGAATGAATGAATGTTTATTTCGGAATCAGCCGAAATGGAGGCTGGGACTAAAGGCTCCAAGCCTGACAAGGTCTCTGTCCCCAATGCAGCGCTTTCCAGCAGCACGCAGTTTGCAGAGTTAACGCTTAGTAATAAACAAGATAGTCATTTCGAGAGTATACTAGAGAAACAACTAGTTATTACATACACATTCAAATATTAAGGGGTTATCACTGCACACCATGAGTGTCCTGAGATCCCTTTTAAATTTACTAAAATTGTTATTAAAATCTATGTGGTCTTTAATGTTATTCAGAGCTTTACTGACTTGATATTCCATTGTTTGTGTTCCAAAATTTGAACGGGTCTGATGGGGCCGCCTATGTGCATGTCGAAGAGGGTATACATGCCCTCTTCGACACGCACATATAGTTCCCTAGGCCAGTGGCTTCGGCATGCGTTAAGTCACTTAAATCCGTCACATATAGTTTTTAGTTTGAGAAACAGTTGTAATAATTTAAAATAATATATCTGATTGACCTTCAGAATGCCATATTTTTTAGAAAGTGGTGCAGTGTGCAGGTCTTATTTTATTCTTATAATTTTCAAGTAGGCGCAACATTTTTTTCTGAAGTGTGAGGAACGAGTTATATATAGTTTGTGGTTGATGTCGTTCCCCACACTAGAAGACAATAACAACCTAGAGTAAAAGAGCGAATAATTAAAGTTTTTCTTTAGCCCTGTTGGTATAAGGTTCCCTATTTTATATAGACATCCAACCGACCGTGAAAGATCGGAACTTAATTTATTCACGTGTGTGATCCAATTTAGCTCTTGAATAAACCAAACTCCCAAAAAATTGTGTTCGTTGACTTATTCTGTAATTTTATCTTTAAAATGTATAATTAAGTTGGTGCTGTCGCGTTTGTTTTTAGGTGCAAATAGTATTTTTTCGTATTTCAATTTTGCTTGTTTGGTTGAAGCCATGTATCTAGGTCGGCAAGATAGCAATTTGTCATGAGTTTTAACTGGGCTTTGGATGAGTCTGCAAAAATACGCTGGTGTCATCCGCATACATAATAAGCTCATGAGATCCCGTGATTGCTGTAATATCGTTTATATATAGAAGAATTGATAGTACATGCGCGGGTAGTTATTGATTCAGTGTTATGGCGTAGTTCTTACCGTCTCTATTACTTTCCAGATGTCCTTCGTTCGTTTGGCACGTAAATTCCTTATGCTAAAAAGCGCCGACGTCGTGTTCGCGCTAAGAGTGTCCGACAGTGCACATAAATACACGTACGAAGCCGTTTTAGCACCGTTTCTAACGCGATTAATTTGATAGAAAACACCGTACCTGAACAATTATTTCGTCGGCCTGACTGAGAAATGTTTCAAGCTACCTAGTTAGGTACGAATTATTCAGGATATTTGCTCTTATGATCGGGAGCGGGGAGAAAATGCACTCACTTTTTCCCATAGAAATGCATTACCGGAAGTTTATTTCCAACTGGTTGCCGTCTACTTCAATTTTCGCGTAAGCACACTAGGGCCACTTGAAACTCTAGCGTACATTATAATAACTCTATGGTTTATTAGAGCCTCTGCCTTACAGTTTTGTATTGGGACTCTGGATACGTTGGCAGTTAAGAGTAGCTTCTAGAGAGGCGGCCTCTTTTGGCACTTACCAAGAGGCGACGAAATTTGTATCGTTGCATTTCTGGTTGCCCCTGGGGCTGTGAAAAGAAACCCCAGGTGGGTATCTGCCGTCCGGTACATTGCCAGCAAACATAGAACCAAGCAATATTTATCATTTACGTGCTTAAAACCCCAATCTTTTTGCGAAAATAGCCTGGAAAATATTCAAAATCTTGCGTTATTTGCTCGCTGTATATTCGCACATCTCTAGATTTTACTGTTTTCTCTTGAACTCTGAAGTCGTTGTCAGCTAAAAACAGCTTCTGCTGAAAAACCCTTTCTCTGACACTTCCCGGGTGGCGACGTAGTTATCGTCGATGTTGCCTTAGTGTTAGCTGCAGGTGATTTAAAAAAAACCCTGGTGGGTATCCTTCGCACGCACGTCACAAATAGACATTTCACAGAGAAATATTTATAATTTTCGCCCGCAAAACACCCACATTTTTTTCCGAACATAATCTTGTGTCTTAAATCGTTGTCCCGAGGGACAAAAATGGGAAACAATAATCTCCTACGCAGGCTCTTCTGGATTAAAGGGCTGTGCATCAAACAAGAGTGTTGCCTTTCGCAGAACTCTTGGCATTGGTGTTGTTCTGAAAGCTTCATGACTATGCATTTCTGACGTTATTGCAATGCCAAATGTGCGAAGGTTTTAAAAAAAACAAGTGTTTGAAAAAGCGCAGCCCTCCTAGTTTGTCATCGCGTCAGCAAATTCAAACATGGGTGCGTCCATGGAACAGAGCAGAAACTGGTCTAGAGCCTGGAAAAAAATTACATATTTCAAATGTTCCGGTCCTTGTTTGTTGTTCATTCGTACATCTGTTCTAGCCTCTACTTTTCTGTTCTGAGACCACAAGATAGTTGGGAACTAAACAAATCTTGCTTTGGGAAGCGTTTTTTTCTGTGTTTGTTTTTGCACTTACCAGGTTGCGTTGTAGTTGTTTTTGCTTCTGCCCTTGTAGGCACCGCTGGAGCTTCAAAAATGGAAACAATTGTCGGTTTTTGTGCCGTGTGGGCGTGCGAACATTCAACGGAGTAATAGTTGTAAAATACATGTATAAAATACCCTCCTTTTAAAAAAATAGTTAACAGAAATTTTGCTTTGTGAAATGTGAGTGATTTCTGTTCGTTGTTTATTGGCACATCTGTTCTAGATTCTACACTTCCTTTTTAAAATCCCGGAGTCCTTGTCAGCGAAGAGCAGATTTTGGTGAGAGGCGTTCTTCTATGGAACTTACCTGGCAGCGTCGTAGTTCTTATTGTTAATGCCTCTGTCTTCGCCGCTGGGGCCGGTGTTATCGCCATCGCTGCATTTGCTGTGGTCATGGACGTTTGAGGCGGCCACAAGGGTATCCCACGAAACCACCGCCGTTAACATCGTCAGACACCTCAGGCTCGGTTGTGGTGTCGAGTTCCTCTGCACCTGTCATTCGATAGTTAGAAAACATTGTTAAGAACAGTTCTCTCAATCACAGAAAATGTAGACTTATGCGTACATGGGCATGAATGTACTAATGACAACCTTAATGGATTTAACGAACACGTGTATTGCAGAATGTAGATATGGCTGGTGTGTATGTTGTTTTTGTTAATTTAGAAACTGAACGACCTGTCAAATAACATTCTGTGATTTTCTAATTTGGCTACAAATTGATAATCTTTGAAGCCTACTAGAGGAAAGCCAAAAGATAAATGCTATTTAAAGTTTTCGAGTATAGGAGCACAGACTGCGCTTGTGAAAGAAACCGGGGGGGGGGGCGCTTAATACAAAAGATTTAGCAAGCGCTACAGGCATAGGTAAATAGTTTATTTTAGAAACAAGTTTACGTTTCCGAGTCAGTGGCCGATGAAACAAGTGTAGGACTCTGTAAATATAAACTCAAAGTTGCTCATGTTAACGAAACGGACATACTATGTTACGTAAGAAATCCCTCGTCGTGTTTGTTTCGCCAACTGTTGTTGTGGTCTGATGGGTGAATGAAAAAACAAATCCCAATATTATCAAGTTAAAAATAGTAATAATGGTTATGAGAAATGTCGATATTGAATACTGCACGGGTTTCAGCCTATACCATCTGTCCTGTGTTCCTCAGCCTGTGTTACGGCAGTGGCGCAGCCCTCTAGGCCGCATTACCTCTGTACTTCCTCTCTCTCTCTTTGCACCCTAATTGTTCTAGGGCTTGCTCTCAACGTGGGTTTAACCGGGGTTACATGTGTTTTGAAGAGGTGAGACGCCATTGTTCGACAGCACGTACAGTCAACACCACCTACAATAATCAAAGCATGCAAACAGCCATTATCACCTTCGTTCAATGTCATTAGACAAGAGTTGCGCGAACTCAGCAGTAGGGTCAGAACCGGGCGCGAAGCGTCCTTCTAGACATTAACCGAACGAGGAGAACAGCCAAAACCTGACTCAGCACTCCAGTGCAATCTGATTGTGCGCTCGATCTCACTGATATGACATTAAACGTTTGGTGCACACGCTTTGACTATTCCATGGGCTGTTGGTACAGTGCTAATGCAACATATGCGTAACCTACGCATTGTGTGTTCTCTCATGGAAGTGTTAGACTTGTGGCAGCAAACGAACTGCCCTATGAGGTAGTGCTCTAAGGAGCAGCAGCTGGGGATACTGCTCACTCAAGCCCAAATTCGTAGCTACGACTATGGCCTGGGTCAGCGCAGCAACGTTTCCTGTTGCGCGATTTACGCTTCCCACCCCGCTCAGCCTAGCTGCGAACAATTAACAGCAACCGTTTGTCGGCTGCGGGGTATGCTGCCTTTGGTTGCGTTGTTGCACTCGTGCAGACTCTCGTCCTTCGGAAACCAAGTTAAAAGTTGAACGCAAAATCCCAAGCCAGAGCAAAATGCGTGACAAGCTGTTACATAACGGTCAAACAAATGGCGGTATTCACGGTCCTGCCACTGTTTCAACCTTGAGCTGTGCTACAGAGGCCAGACTCACGAAACGACCTTACGCCATAAATGTGCGCAGGACTAAACGTATGAATAAATTCGTATTCATGAAACGAAAGTATTCTACGTTTTTGCGCAGATTACGATGGAATTCTACGACAGTTCCGGAGGTGTTTTACGCACTTCCTAACTATCAAATTAACATGGTGGACAGCGTCGCTAAGTAACTTGGTGCTGGCGACCAACGGAATTTTTTCATGTGCCTCTTCTCTCGTGTCCTTACTTCCAGCAGCGAAAAAAAAGACCATTTGAAACTTACCACGACGGACATGAATGATGGATCCACAGACATTAGGAAAAAGCTACAACGGCAATGATCCGACCGACCAAGCGACCGCTGAGGGCTAGCTCGGCGAGCTCGGGAAGATAGAGGCCTAGCGAGGCATACCGACCTTCTCCGACGGCCCCTGGCCAAAACCATGTGCCCATAATTGGTTGGCTTGCTGAATTAAATATGCCCGCGCGACGTCCTTGTGGACCCTTCCGGAATAAATAATTTAATTGCTGACGTCAATTTTCGATTAAAAGTTCAGTCTCCTTCCTCTTTTCATCCCCTTGTTTTCCGAGGAAGCGGTGACTAACGCTGTCATGGAAAGAGAAATTTCAACAATTCTGTATTGCATTTCGTATGATATAGAGCTTAAACGACGTATAGATTACCTTCGCAACATATGGTACGTAAATTGCGTTATTAGAATGACATTTTTATTCCGATACGAGGGTATGTCAACACTGTCGAGCTACAACTGTTCGGGAAAGCTGCCCGATGCAGGTGTAACATTCCTTTGCCGAGTGTCACGTCAGTATTGAGTTGCAATCTTAAATGATCGGTCCTGGAGCGCTTACCAAGACGCGGTCCAACAGCGCGAATCCACCGCTTCGATCAAACGCGCGCGTCCGTTCCATGTGTGAACAGGACGTTAGGTGACTCTTGCTGACACACTCGTATTCAAAGGTATCTCCTCGGGCGTCGGCTCGCTCCTGCATCTCCGAGGCCGCGAAAAACGCCACGGCGATTTGCTTCCATCTACACCGTTTTGCAAACGAGTGGCGCGGGCCTTCTGCTGTTGGGAGTTGCTACTTGCACTGCATCAACTTGAGGGGGGGGGGGGGGGGTTCACGGGATGATGCAGTGATGTCGTCTCTCTGCGTCACACAATTCGGTCGGAGACGATCACGTGATTTGTTTTTTCTTCGCGGTCTGTTGGCTATGATGGGGCGCGTGTTAACTTCCCCTCCCCTTCACTGCGTTCCCACCGTCTCGCGGCGGCAGTCAACGACGGGTCATTACAAAAATATTTACCCACTTGACTCACCCATAAACGCCGCTTCGCATTGGCCGAGCCTATCCACTCGCAGAGTGATCAGCTTGACGATTGATGGACGGAAATAACGCCAACCGACAAGACACGAATAGAGGGAAGGTCGCGTGGCCCTCACCGGCAGAGGGGCGTGACGTATAGAGGGAGCGTCACTGGAATGTCACGTGACCCCCGGTTGGTGTTCTCCGATTTGTTGTTCGTGTTGCCGAAGACACTGACGCCACAGAAACAGCCCGCTCTAACTAGAACACCGGAAGTTCTAGTTTTCTCGTACAAGGATGTCGTTTTCCTCCTCTCACTTAAGTACGCATTCGTGAATACCGATTTCACCTCTTTTCGAAGAAACTCGTAAGTTACGAACTTCTCAGCTAATTTGTCGTAGCCTAAGAAGCTCTTCGTGAATCTGGCCTCAATGTTTCTCCCGAAAGGTAGTTTGTTTTCTTTACACGCAAAAGTAAATTACGCGTTGCCCAACGTCCATTTTACGCCCTAGCGTCCCAAACCAGATGTCAAAGTTTCCGAAATAACCGTTGTATTACCCAAATTTATGATATTCTTCTTTTTATCGGAAAAATGCCGGCCGACGGATTCCTCGAATAGAGAGAGTTGAATTACTCCGTTTACTAACACCTGTTGAAAACGGGCTCCATTTTACATTAAAATTTTCAATAAATCGCGTATAGCTTTTGAATGAGGTAACGAACAGTTCTGAAACTGAAATCTGGCTTTGAACATTATTCGTTTATTTATTTATTCAAAGTACCTCAAAGGCCTGTCGCCATTACATGAAGGGGCACTCTACAGTCTGATTAACGCGAATCAGGAATGGCAGTGAGCACGCCGACTCCATACAAACAACAATACACACCTGCGCGCATCAAAATAAACCAAACATTTGCAGAGCTGGGTAACATAAAGCACATAATGACCTAGAGAAATAATAATACACACATCCGTTAACATCTCGAGTGATGCGAAATATTAGTATTGGCTATTTTTGACCCATCCAAGCCCATTAAACTGTCAACAGACGCATCAAAAGTAGCACTAGGGGCTGCCTTGTTCCAGCAGCACGGGAAAGAATGGCGCCCAGTAGGATATGCATCACGTGTACTGACAGACAGTGAAAGCAGATATTCACAAATTGAAAAAGAAAATTTGGGCATAGTCTATGGGTGCGAAAAGTTCCACCAGTTTGTGTACGGTCAGTCCATCACCATCGAAACGGACCATCGTCCGGTACTAGCAATAGCAAAAAAAGCTATTGGAGACATGCCACCACGACTTCAGCGATTTTTTTACGACTGATGCGATACGATTTTACATTACTGGTTGTCCCCGGCAAGCAACTTGTACTGGCAGTTGCGCTGTCCCGGCTAAACACAAGAAGCACAAATTCAACTACAGACGATGTCGAGGTTCACCCAGCAGCTGAACTATCCACCCTTGTCAGCGACAAGACCCGGATACGACTCATCAAGGAAACGGCACAGGATGGTGAACTGCAAGACGTCATCAACGCCCTTATGAATAAAGCACCACTGCAAGGCAAGTTTAAGCCATTCCTATGGGAACTTTCTGTGATTGATGGCATACTGCTGAAGGGCACTAAAGTCATTGTACCACAAGGTCTAAGACGCGAGATGCTACACCGTGTACATAGCGGACATCGAGGAATAGGGAAATCCAAATCTCGTGCACGGCAATTGATGTTTTGGCCAGGAATGACAGCTGACATTGTTACGTGGATAAGCAAGTGTTCCACCTGTAAATATTTTGCGTATCAACACTCAGATGAACCACTGATGATGCGAGAAACACCTAGGCAGCCATGGGCGAGAGTTGGAGCAGACCTGTGTCAGTACGCAGGTAAGACTTATCTAGTCGTCTACGATTCCTACTCAATTTTCCCGAAGTCGCTGAACTGCCGGACACGACGTCTAAAACAGTAATTGACGTTCTGTCAAGCATTTTTTCAAGACACAGAATACCTATGGAATGTCTGCACAGATGGGGGACCACAATTCACTGCACGCGAGTTCACAAATTTTGCTGCGCGTTTTGACTTTGTGCACGTGACCTCTAGTCCTCACTTTTCCAGGTCCAACGGTCTCGCCGAGAAAGGTATTCAAGTGGTAACGAGGCTTCTAAAAAATGTCAACATTCCGGCGAAGATTTTTGGCTAGGTTTATTTATCTACAGAGCGACGCCACTCGGGTGTGCAGAAGCGCCTGCTTAGCTACTAATGGGGCGCCGGCCGCGTACTCTTCTTCCCGACTTCACAACCCGGCCCGCTCGCACCGTGCGCAAGCATGCCCAGAACTTTCATCAGGGACACCGACTACACCCCACTGGAAGATGGAGATTGTGTTAACGTCAGAGGCCCCAAATTATGGGACACGAAAGCGCGGGTGGTAAGCAGTGATCGAAGGACCAAGATCCTACCGAG
>JAZHYW010030410.1:0-21431 GCA_037355805.1 Ixodes ricinus | reverse complement strand
AGCCTAGTTGACTGTATGACTACTCGTTTGATTACTCTAAGTTACAATTGACCCAGTTTTCTTATTTCGGCCAAATTGACATGGAGAACTAATTGATTTATTATGAGCCCAATATACATGATGATTACTGTTTTGACTCCTTTGAGTTACTATGGACTCAAATGAACTTTACCTTGGCATAATTAACTTTTTGGTGCCTCTCCTGGTTACTTAGAGTTATGATATCACCAAATGATCTATTATAATCTCAAATCACTTTAATATTACTCGTGATTAATTCGAGTTACTTTTGACGCAACGAACTTCGTTTCGGACTACATTACATTTTGATGGCTCTTTTGATTACTTGGAGCTAATATTCAACCAATTGATTTATTATAAGCCTAGTTGACATTATGATTACTCTTTTCATTACTTAGAGTTACTATTGACAAAATGCACTTTAATTCGGCCCAATATACAACTTAGTGACTATTTTGAAAACTTCCAGTTATACAACCCATTAATTCTATTAGGAGTGGAATCCATAGTTGTATTACTCTTTTGATTACTTCGAGTTCCTTTTGATTTTTGACCCGATTGACTTCAATGCTGGCTACGGTACATTCTGTTGACTCTTTTTATATTTACTTTGAGTTACTATTGATCCAATAGACTTTAATTATGCATAACTGAAATTTTGGTGAGTCTCTTGATTACTTCGAGATATTATACCACCAATTGATCTATTCTGAGCTCAAATATCATATTCCTAATAATCTTTTTTTGACTCGGAGTTATCGTTGGCCTAATTGTCACCGTAATACCTATTTGATTACTTAGGCCTAATATTCAACCAATTGATGTATTATGATTTACTTTTAGCTCGAAGCAATCAAAAGAGTCATTGGAATATAAACTATGCCGAATTATAGCTTAGTGGGTCAAAAATAACTCGATGTAATCAAAAGTGTAGTAATAATGTGAACTAAGCTCACAGTAGATCGATTAGTGATATAACTCCAAGTAATCAGGGGAATCACGAAACATGTCAATTATGCCGAATTAAAGCTCATTGGGTAAAATAGATAACTCAAAATAATCTAAAGAGCAATCATCATGTCTATTAGGTGAATAATAAATCAATTGGTTGAATATTAGCTCAAAGTAATTAAAGCGGTCAATCGCAATGTCAATTCAGACCGAATGAAAATTGACTGGGACAATAGTAACTCGAAGTAATCGAAGGAGTAATCATGACGAAAATAATCCCCGGAGAAAGGAAACAAGAGGGACGAAGGACAAACACAAATGTCCAAACACAGCTAGGTGACTGGTGCGCGACCGAAAAATCCGTCTGGTCCGGGTATTGAACCCGGGACCTCTCCATTTGCAGTGCAGCGCTCTACTAACTGAGCTAACCAGGGGTTAGACGTCAGTAGAGCAAACGGGTTTTCTCAGCTGCCACCAGTCTAACACCAACAAGGGTGAAGCTTGCAACTTAAGGTTATGATTATAATGCAATTAAATGCAAAGGTGCAAGCGAGCTGGACAAGGATAACGAAAATAATCCCTGGAGAAGGGGAACAAGAGGGACAAAGGACAAACAGAAATCTCCAATCACAGTTAGTGACTGGTGCGCGACTGGACTTGTCCAGTCGCACACCAGAGCACCAGTGAACACGTACGAGATAAAGGGATGCGAATTTTATTAGCAGACACGCATGTCTCACATTTGAGCACACGATCAGTAGTAACACACGAAACATCTGGCAGAATTAACCTCATTGAATACAATAACCTAGATCATTTAAATAATGGAGAGCGCGTACTTTGCAGAACAGCATAGGGCGCAGGAGCAGTTGACGTTCAATCCGGCCGAGGAACACGTCAATACATTTCATCAAAAGGTATCAGTCAAGGAACATGCCAGAAAAACTAAGGCGCAAACCTCAGCGGCCATATTCATATTGTTTGTTGTTCATGAGTACAAATGCAGGAGAAATAATAAAAAAATAGTTTGAAATTAAGCCAAATAACAAGTCCTCAGGCCCACAAGCAACTCGTGAGCAAACTTTTACTGATTAATATAAAAGAAACAAGAGAACAAGAACACACATTTGCAGAAATCTGGAAACAATTGCTACCGGAGCCGGGGTTAATAAAAGAGAAAAACATACAGGAGATAGTAGGAGTAAATCAAAGTACAGCAAAAGGCAGGTAGCTGCGACTCTACCCTAACTTCGCCTCGGACTCCGAGTAGAACTGCTTCGCCGCACATTTTGCAGAAGGCAGCCGCTGCGACGAGCAGCCTTCCGGCCCAATGCCTTCTCTGTCTGTTTTACAATCATTTTTGTTTTTTCTTTTTATACGCACAAACGGTTCTATATAGCGAAATAAAACTGAACGAAAAAAAAAATAGAATAAAACAACTTTTTTAAGCGGTGAAAATATCTCGCGAAGCAGAACAGCAGCGATCCTAAAATCACACATTACTTAGGGGAACCGACGAAAGAAAGCTTCGCAAGGATGCCGAGTCCTTTTAGGGAAAAAAAACTGCATCCGCGGCTGATTACGGGAAAGGGTGAGGGCTGTGCAGCCCGTAAACGGGCTCGCCACCTTCTTTCAACTTGGATACCACGCACACAGAAAAACAAAAATAATCGGCAAGAGAGCTTCTGGAGTCGCCCGAACGCTCTTCGCTCCGAGAAGCGCCCATTCGTTTCAGACTCTCGAGACTCAAGTCCGAGATTTGATCAAGGAAGGCGCTGGTGAGCTAAGCGAGCCGAGCCAAGACAAATGGCGGCGCTCCTGGAGTCCGCAGAGTGCTCTTCCCTGTTCTACGGCGGATGAGCTCCACGCAGCGATCTCTCTCCTTTTGCTTCCTCTCTGGGCTCCGCTCTGCTAATGCTCGGCCGAAACGAAATTAGCGCGCTCCGGAATTGCCTCGGAAGATTTTCCTCGGACTAGACAACAGCTCGGAGGGAGTTTGTATACTGCGATCACTCGGTTGTTCTGGAACGGAAGCAATTTGCTTGCGCAGTCCGCGGTGTACCAAGAGGTCGTACTTTGCTTGTCTGTGGTGTAATGGCCGCCGCAAGAAAGCACAATCTGGCATATACACTGGCTGAAAAGTTTCTAAAACTGGAATAAAATCCGGTTATAATTCTGAGGTGATCTCCATAAAAAGTTGCAGCGGACGGTCCTAAAAGCGAATTAATGTTAGGGCGTTTCAGAGCAGTGTATTTCCTGACAGTCTAAGGGACGCACTGCTTACAGTGTGCATCTTATTGCTGCTCCGCAGACAATGGAAATCATGCCCCAATAAGAACACCTACGAACGAATCATCGCCAAGCAATTGGTGGGAACGGAGTAAATCTATGCCCCTGCGTTTCTTCAGCTCTCATCGAATATGCAGAAAACTAAAACGGCACGAGCCAATAAAAGAAAAATAAAACAGTATGCAAGTAGAAAACGTAAACTGAATTGCACGTTTGGCACCTCGCCTCCCACGCAAAGAACGGCATGTTGTAAGAACATTCAACTTGACACTGCAGATATTTTGATTGATAGGAGAACTTCGGCCTGAATTTTATTACGACCACTACAGTGCTCGCATATTTAAATTATACTTATTGCGCGCCGGCTTTTTCAGCTTACAGGAGCCATTGTTTGTGACCGCTAGTCTGCGTAAGGCGACAGCAATGGATGCTCGTAAAACGCGCCCAGTGGGTAAAACGTGCTCAGTGGTTGCTTACAAAAACTACACTGGCGATGTTTGAGGTCCGAAACCACGCTGTGTGCATTTAACGTGCCTCGCTAGCGCGCAGTGCCCTTCATTGCAGTGTTATGCAAGTAATATGCGTGGACATTACACCTATATTTAGTTTCATGTTAATTATACAGAACCGATAGAGCCTCACGCGCCCCTACACTGCCGGATCGGTAAACTAATGGAATATTGGAAACTTTCGATTATCGCATAGAATAACGTCATGTTAAGGATATATTCTTGATTCGTCGACTCACACGCAGTCAAGTACTCTTCGATAAATAAAAAGGTACTACATAGGTTTAAACATGAATACAATGATTAAGGGGAGAGGGGCACGATGCATATAAGTTGTATTTGAAAACCACGTAATTTTGACGCAGATAAAAATAAAACAAAACTGCAGCTCCGGTGGTGCCGGACACAGCAGAAATAGCACTCCACTGTAAAGAAACTAAAGGTCAGCTATAGCGGCAGGGTCACATAATACCAAGATGGTGGCGCTAATGCAAAGCTGCTTGTAAAGCGTTTATAGGGCTGCTTGATTCTATATCATATTTATTAAATAGAGGTAGCGGGCTGACCACACAAGCAAACAACGAAAGTTATAGAACAAAAACTTAGGCTTCGTGCGGAGATTTCTTTTTATTGGCTCCATGCTTTGTGAAGTCTATGGAAAGCACATATACGACCTGACTCTTGAGAAAACTATTTTTGGGGGCTCAAATATTTTAACTTTAGTCACTTTTTAAATATACTACACGTGGTACGCATTTCGCGGCTCGAGTTCAAAATATGCTACTGCTTGATGCTTTCATTGACGCCTGAGAACGCCGCTCCTCAAGCTCCATAGCCATCACTTGACAAAGACCTACAGATCATTCAAAGGATAGGCAACAAAACGGGAGGATCCAAAACAGAAACGTTGAGAAATCTCACACATGCGTTATTAACTAGTGAAGAAACATATGGTGCGGTATGTTTCAACACGACAAATGGACAACCGAGGCAACTAAACTCCTCCACAAGGGGAGCCAATGAGCCTTTACAGGATTGCCCAAACACACGAGAACAAAAATATATATATGTATAAGTATGTGCAACTACCACCTTTAACGGAAATCATCAAAACAATACAGGAAGGGCTGGAAGTGCGAAGGTAATCCTCCAAAGCGGGTAGGGTAGCTTATCAGCCGTCACCGTTCACGCCTGAGTCATGAAACTCTCTGCCAAGCAAACTGCCCCCATGGGAGGATGTCATAGCAGTTAAGCCCAACACAAGTAGCACAAGACTCGCAAAGTTAATCACGCCAACGAAAGGCAAACCAAAGCGAGAGATCTAGAAAAGGGAAAAGGACATCATATACCTGATGCAGCATGGGCTAGCATATACTTCTGTACAGCGGGACTAGCGGCAATACATCCCGACTTCCGAGTCGCGCAGACAAACGTATTCGAAAGCACCATCGTCAACGCACCTGTAGCTCGAAGTTATTTTTTTCACGACAAGGACGATAACTGTTTCCAGATTTCCTGCAACATGCAACCATTAGCAATACTTACTTACAAGCACGAAGTAGTGAAGACACTCTGAACAACACCAAACAAAGGAACGATAAGCGACACTGATTGAGACACTATGAAGGAATATCGAAACGAAAAAGGGATCAAAGTAACGATTGACAGGGTGCTAGGGACAATATGCCAACTCCGTATGAGCAGGCACACAAGCTTGCGAGCGAAGCTATCCACAACCACTCATTCCGTCTCGCTCTCCACCATGAACCCCAACTTAATCCACACGAAAAGCGTATAACTTATAAAGAGGCTGCAAAAACAAAAATGCAATTATGATATTTTTTGGCGAACACCCTTACCCAAAAGCCTGCCCAGGGAGTCCCGGTTTTTATTCATAAAACCCGCACCGGAGCAGTCCTAATAGAGGACGTTCTTCAAAAGTGGAGAGCACACATTCCAGGGAAGGGGAGACCACGGTTGCAAGACCGACAAGCTGGTGGCGCATTTATTCCGTCCTTGATAACGCAGATGACTTGCCACACGTGTGCAATTGGTTCTAGACCCAATATACAACACCTGATTTGGAACTCCCTTGGACTCCAGCAGGACAGAGATAAAGACAAAGGAAGAATATCTTCACTGCACGAGTTTATTTACCCACCAGCGGCGGAAGCTAAGATCTTGCCAGCGTCCCTGCAGGATTCGCTCAGGCAAGTGGAACGCACCTACGTACGTGAAGACTGCAAGACCTCTTAAACTCCAACCCCCTCTTTCCTAAACTGATCGCGAAGTCATCCTTTGCGAAAACAACATTTGTTCAATCATTCATTAGGTAATAGGCTGGCTGCTTTCATTTTTATTTTACTTTTTTTCATTACTTATTTAAGAAATTATCAAAGCAAATAAGGAATGTTCGGTGAGACTCCCATTTCCATAAACAAAAATCCGAGTTCCTCTAAGATATACATATATATATATATATATATATATATATATATATATATATATATATATATATATATATATATATATATACTGCAAAAAGCGACGTAATTTTCGTGGACGTATTTTCGCGTTTGATACGATTCGCGAAATTCGCGAAAATTAGGTCTGCGCGAAAATTTAGTCGCATGTATATATGTATATATATATATATATATATATATATATATATATATATATATATATATATATATATATATATATATATATATATATATATATATATATATATAAGTAAAGGAGTTAAGTTTTTGAAGTGGCTCTTTATTGTATACAAATCTCGGCAGCCAAGCCCTGACCTCGTACTATTATATGTATATATATACGAATCAAGGTGTACAGACGCAGCAGTTGAAGGATGGAAAAAACTTATATTTGATGATATGAGTAGTAAGTAAAGAACGAAGTAGGTGAACAAGTAAAACACTGAAAGTATATTTTAAAAAAATGAAAGCCGTTTACAACTCCTTCTAACGCCGAATTAGAGTGCAGCTCCTGAGGAGGAGGATGGAAGAGTACTGAGGAAGGTACTCTTCCATCCTCCTCGGGATGGAAGGTGCCCTTCCTCCCGAGGAGGATGACCCCCCTCCCCAAGGCGGTCCACGTGACTCCACACGTGCCCCCCCCCCCGAGGTCCACGTGACCCCGGGGGGTGGGGGGGATCGCACGTGGTTCATTATGAGCCATTCCTATAGCGCTCCAAGCGCCGGTTACGGCGACGCCGACACCGACGCGCGCCTTCGACAGCCGGAAACAGGCGCCTAAGAGCTGCGCTCTAAAAAAAAATATTATATATACTAAAATTCTAGATAAAGAAATTTAACGCAGATAGGTCTATAAAATAATAAACAAGTTTACACGCAAGAAATGAGCGCACAAGGTTAATATAAAAATATAAAAAGGGGGCTAAGCAGGCAGGCGTTGACGTTTCGGCAGTAGCACTGCCTTTTTCGGGACTGTCCCGGAAATATGCCAGTTGCATTATTAGAAAGTCGGGGAAGTAAGTGTAGGCGTGTGTCGGTATGATGGGGGAGGGGTGTGTTAACCGGGCTGATTGTTTTTGTGTCGTATCTGGTTACTTTTATTGTTTACTTGCAGTACCGTGCACAACTAAATTTTTCAGTTTTAAGTCAGCGCTGTGTCTGAGTTATCTTTCCACTTGTCCTCAGTCTTTTTGTGCGCTGTTTTAGTACCATTCCAACATGACCAACCAACCAGCCCAACTGCATTCGTTGTGGCCGATCACTTTCCCGACTACGCCGTTCCAGCAGATCGGAATGGACTTGCCTCGAACGTTTCCACCATCGACGCAAGGAAACCGGTGGATCATCGCCGATGCCGAGCACCTCATAAAGCCCTTCCATCGGGCACTGCAGTGGAGAAGGCCAAGTTCTTCGTTCAATCCATCGTCCTCAGGCACGGTGCCCCCGAAGTACTGATTACAGACCGAGGGCATCGTTTTCGGCACAGCTCACTCAAGAGATCTTCCTGCTCAGCCACACCAGCAATCGTGGAACGACGGCGTCCCACCGCAGACGAACCGGCTGACAGAACGGCTAAACAGGACGAGCGCCGACACGACAGCCATGTAAGTCTACATGGAGCACAAGACGTGGGACAAGGTCTGACCCTACACCACGTTTGCCAACAGCACGGCGGTTGAACAGACCATTGGTGTTACTCCTTCACAGCTGGTACGCGGTCGGAAAGCAACAGCCATGCTGGACTGGATGATACCCCACGATCCAGCTGACGATTGGAGCGACGACGCCCAGGTGGTTGCTCAACGGGCCGAAGAAGTCCGCCAGCTCGCCCGACTTCGAATTCAAGACCAGCAGCGCGTCGATGCTGGCCGCTACAAACCTTCGTCCTCGGGACGTTCACTTCTTGCCCTGAGGCAGGGTGGGGGTGTGGGCACGCATTCGTCGCCGCGGCCTCAGCGAAAAACTGTTGAAACTGTACTTCGGACCGTACAATGTACTTCGTCGCCTCGGAGAGCTCAACTACAAAGGGCTGTTTGACGGAATTTAAACATCATCACGACGCCGAAGGCGACCCGAGGTGGTTCACGTCGTTCGACTCTAGGCGTTCTACGCTCTGTAGCACTGATGACTTTTCGTTTTCCAGAGGACTTGTTTAGCTTGCGATTATTTTGTTTTGTTTTGTGTTGCTACGGGGCGCTGCTCTTCTAGATGGGAGAGTACTGCCGAGTGCATGATCGAGAAGATACGCTTCTTCGTTCATCTAGAAGAGTCGCGAATAGGTGGTATTCACTAAATGTGCATATTCGATTTTGCCAGGAAGCGGCGGTCGATGACTGCGCACCTAGCTTGTGACGTCATGTGAATAGCACCATAGCCTCCTCTATACTCACAAAGCCTGGCAGTTCGACGACGGAGCCATGGACTGCCCAGTCGCAGATTTGGAGCTCGAGGATCTGGTGGCGCAGAGAATCAAAGAGCCATTTCTTGGGGAACCTGGACGTCAGCCACAGCCTTTGCAGCGATACGGACCCTAAGCACACTTGTTCGCTCGGAAGAGGTGTGTTTCGGCGTCTCGCCGTAGCGGGACGCCAGTCACGTGGCTCTCCTCTCCATCCGTTGTCTGCCGCTCCACCTTTTCCATTTCGGCAGGCGATTCTCGTGGCGATCTGCCGGGCTTTGTGAGTATATAAGAGGATATGATAGCACTTATACTCTTAGCCCGAGCGTAAAAGGTAAGGAGGCCAGAGTGACCATTCTTAGTCGGTCTCGCCCTGGCTCTTTCCCGAACATTCCTAGGTTGAATACTCGAGATGACGAGCATAGTAGGTAAAGAGCCGAGCGCCGTATTGCCGATTCATTCGCTGATTCTCTCTCGCGATAGAAAGCTCTTACGCTTGGTGCCGCCGCCGTCGACGCTCGCTGCTATACTTCGTTTCAGCTTGGGTCCAGACGCAGCCGATGCTACGAGCGCGAGCGTAGTGGCCCTGAACAGTGCTTCATCGCACGACGCGCGCTGCGAGCGATACGCTGAGAAGCCCGGAGCTCGCGCTTGTGGCATCGCCTGCATGCTCTGCGACCTCGACTCCAGACAAAGCCAACTAGACCAGCGCTTTCGCGTTATCCCACAGCTCGCAAGCTCGAGCAAGCGTCGAACCAGAGCTTTGTTGCGCTTCCCTCCTTCGCTCGCGCATAGGTGAACGAAGCATGGTTCGCCGACGTCTGTTCATTTTCGCCTTCAGCTCGCACTTACTAGATATTTCAGTATAGTCTTGTCGACCTCATCATGTCATTCGCGACATATTCGCTCTATATATAGATATATAGTTTATATATCTTTCATATCTCATCATATCATTCATATATATATATATATATATATATATATATATATATATATATATATATATATATATATATATCATAAAAGGAGGTGAACGCTTTAGAAACGTATTTATTAAAAGACATTCCGAGCGGGGACTGCTCTTCATCAGGTACTATATGTATATAGTATATACTATAGTACGTGCTCTCCAAAAAAGTCGATGAAAATACCTAACAGAAAATCTTTGTTCCCATTTAAGGAAGTCAGGCATTTTCAGTTGATTTTGAACGCCATATATTCTAGTTTTCATTCGTCTTTTTTTCTTTTTTTAGAACTCACTAAGTGACAGACATTTCATATCATTCAAGTGCATGTCGTATGTTCTAAGAAAAATATTATAATAAAAAGTGGTGCGAAATACGAAGACAATAAGGTCCTTTCGAAAATAAAAACTTTAAATAAAAAGAAAAAAACCACGAAAGTATGAATTTACAAACAACCAAAATCATTGTCACTAACACGCGTGTAGATTCCAAAGACCTTCGAGGCAATCAGCGGAGCTCGGCAAACAAAGAATGACCGAGTGCTTTCGGGGCAAATATGCACGCATTTCCCGCTTTGCTGAGTCGCGGTCACCGCGCGCCGCGTGCTGGCCTTTCAGAAAAGCGCGACCGAATCTCTCTTAATTAAAATTCGAGGCGCTCCGAGCCAATCCCCGACACAAAAAATAATGAGAACACGGTTCTCTTAATCAAAATAGAGAGCACGTCCTTAGAAGGTGCGCTACGACAAATGCACGAATCGAAAGTAATTTGAATAGTATTAGCTCTTTGGTAACTACGTTTACTCCCCAGAAACCACATCCCCGAAGCAAGGTGCAAGACTAGCTTTTCCACGGGGACAAAGCTGGCAAGTTTCTAAAAAGGCAAGGTTCGCAGGCTTTGTTCTCGGGAGCGCGGTTATTACAATTATGAGGAAGGCTGGGTGACATTGTCAGATGAAAAGAGCTATGTTCAAAGACCGCTTGTCATACTGGTTCTTGTGTTCAGATTCCATACAAAAATTTGAATTATAATTTAATGCAAGTATAACGTATTTTGTGGGTCAATATATATCATTCCTCGCAGATAAAAAAGCAGAAATATGTTAATTTCTGAAAAAAAGATTCAAAAGTGCTCGAAACATCCTCATCAATATGTAAGACTAAATTTTCCTAAAATACGAAGACGAATAATCAAATGAGGTGCAACCTTTGCTGTAAAATTGCGGTGACTAAAATAAATATAAAAAACATTCTAGACTTCAAGATTAGCAGATATTTTGAAGGATTTATTTATTTTCTGGTACTGTTCATCTTTATTTAAACTCCCGAAACTTGTGTTTCCTCTCTTGCTACCCAACCTGATCCTACCCGAGGCAACAGGACGTTTGGTATGTCGCGCATTATCGAATAGTCCTGAAGTCTTAGTTAGACCGCCTAAATATTTGTAGGCTAGAACGAAAATTTGTGTTACACAATGCCAGCACCGCAAATAAGCGTTCCCCACATTGAAGACAACCTTTTTATGATTTGACTGCGACAACTAAAAATCTACAATATTCGCGAAAGGCTGTATTACCCAAGAAAACTGGGGTAATACAGCCTGAACTTAGTGTGCCTCAACGGGCGACTTGTCTCTCAACTGTAGATGAGCAACTTAGACAGTGTAGCACAAGCCGCTAGCCTGGGGTTTTACACGTGCACCACGCAATTGTGACACACTACCGCACGCCGGTACGATATGCTCATCCAGATCGAAACGGGCACGGAAGGGGACTGAACCCGGGATCCCTGGGTTCTGCAGCGCGAGCTTTCGCTCCACGTGCTCCGAGCTGGTGTGCGCTAGACCGAAGCGGCCACTTGCGGAAAGTGCGTGCCGAACGCAGGCCGGCGAATTCCGAACGCCGGTCAGCGCGCGCGAAAGGGAATACAAAGTTTTAACCAAATCTTCACGTCGTGTGTCTGCGTTTTCTGCTGTCGTCCGCTAAAGTTCACATTTCTATTTTGTTCCGAACGCTTTTATTCACGCAGCCTAACGTGTGTGAACGCGGCGCCGAGTCTCAACCATAGAGTTATATAACGTAAGCTAGAGGTTCAACTGGCGCTAGAGTCTATGCGACTTCCGGGAGGCAAATTGAAGCAGACAGCAACCAGTCTACTTTTGTGGTGCTCCTGTGCATTCCTATCGGAAAACGCGCGTGCATATTGTCTCTTCGACGGAAAATAACATGAATAACTTTTGTAATTTGGGTCGTACCGAACAGTATATGTACCTTTATTAACTTTGCAAAAGTGTAATGGCCTTAGGTACAGCATTTGTATTTACCACTGAACGATGTTAAACTTTGTTTTTGTGACAGGCCCAAATCTGTGTTGCATGGAAGGTATGTAAAAACAAGCGGCGATTCTAAGCAAAATAACAATCAAGAGGAATGTAGAATGTGTTCAAGTTTCGCCAGCATTCCGGTTGTGTTTATGTATTGCTAATATGCCCGTCCTGTCACTATAAAAGAAATGACTCCGTTGTGCATCTTTACGAGCGATTAAAAAACATTTGGACCACAACAGAGCCTCGGCCGGGTAAAGGGAAGCCGGGAATCTCCGAGCTCAATAATAAAAACGTCGAAGGAGGGGGTCGAGCTTATAATAATAAAAATTATGGTGAAAAGCAGCAAATTATTTATCGGCACCTGTTTGGATACTCAGTGAGTAATCGTATATCACGCTTGGATATTATTTCAGGTTTATGATGGTTTAGGAAGGCTAGCGAATTAAAAAAGTGCGGCTATTTTTGGAGTGCGCTCATTCAAATCTATTGCATACCTCACCAGTCACAATTTATGTGCCTCCTTTAAAGCAACACCGGGCCATGAATTTATTAAACGCGCAAGTTTTTTTTTAAATTAATTATAACCCGATTGTTCCCTCAATCGACTACTTTAGAAATGGCGAGTTCGTCCCCTTTCCGTTACATGAGTGTAACTGGCGTAGAAAGAAGATGCAAAACTATTTTTTATAGTTCCCGCGCTGTGGCAAAAAAACTCAAGGCTAAAGACCTTCGCGTATCGCAGTACGTAAACGCAACGCGAGCATTTTTACGAGCCCACGCAAGTTACGGAGAGCGACCTTTCCAACTGCGCGGAGTTTTCGTGACAAATCGAGGCCTCTGGCTCCCGACACCGGAGCCCAGGCTGGGCTCACCGCAGTCGAACCCGTTCCGGAAAACTTTCTTACAACTTTGCAGCTCGCAAACCACGAGAGCTCAACTTTCAGGATCTTCGGAAACAAGAGGACATTGGCTTGGGTAGCTCACCCAATGCAAGCGGAGTCCCCTGACGAGCATTTGTCACGTCGGGGTCGATGGAACTTGGACGCTCCAGCAGCCCCTCGAGTCCTTTTCACGGGTTTCCTGTTGCGAGCCGATACCGGGTGGCCGCATCTTTTTCCAGTCAGCAGCGAGGCGTAGAGTTTGCACGGCTCTCGCCTAAACCCGCGTTCAAAGTGTTCAACTGTCGACGCATGTGGCGAAGCCCTACGTGCACCGAGCTGGAAAGTGACTGGAAGCCTTCTGTATCCAGCTGGCCGTGTCGAACGGTGTTTGGAATTGTGTGCGGTCTTTGTGTGTGTGTCTGCGCGTGCCTAATTCGGTCTGTGTGTCTGTGTGTGCCGTGCCTAATTCGGTCTGTGTGTGTGTGGGTGGGTGCACGTATGCAAAGGTGTGGGCGCACGCGAGTCTGTGAGCGTACGTGTGTGCGTCCCTGTACGTTTTTGTACGGGGTAATTTTTTTACGAGTATAATTCATTTCTTAAAGGCGGTTCACTGATAACGTGGATGCCGTCTTTGATGTATATTTCTCGACCTCGGTGGATATTAGATGTGATGTGCATCTCAATCAGAAGGCTAATTAAATCAAATTGGTTAATTAACTTTTTATATATCGGTGTTTCTTGTCATGTTGAAATTGCGTAATGACGGCAATTACAATTCCATTAAAACCTGGACCAATTAAAAAAAAAAGATTAGTAAAAGACAGGGTGTTTTAATATATTAAGTTATAAAAGTTTGCATTTTTAAAATCCAAATCCACATACCCCCGAATAAAAATTAAAAAAACATGAGTTTTTTGTTTGTTTTTGCCGATGTACAGGTAAATTAAATATTAGTTTCTGGCAGCTCGTCACCACCCCGGCAGAACACCGTAAGCGCCTTCACGAAAGGACACACCTCCAAGAAAGCGACGCAGGGACCGGAAGACGACACCACACTTTGAAACATCACCGTGGGCAGGACTTCAAGAGCGCCTTCTGCGTGCAGTTTTGAAATCGGGTAAAAATAACGCAAAAACTAAACTATATCTCAAACCACTTCGCCTCTTAGCAAATTTATCAATTTTATTTGCCATGTGATAATAACTGCCATTAAAACTAGAACTGAAATGTGACACGTCCAACCAGTAATTAAAAAGGTTAATAAACAAATTTTGGTGAATTAGCCAATATATAGCCGTGGCGGTCATCTTCCCACCTGATGTCCGCCGATCTCTATAGACATGAGGTGAGAAGAACATTCACCTACCAATCGCCACCATTTTGAAAAAAAAAGTTCTGTTCAATTTATTAATATAACCATTTCGCACAGTTTCAAAACGTTCGAGAAGCAAGAATATTTCCGGTTAAAGAAAACGATCCCAGAAAAGAAAAGAAAAAAGAACGGATCGATGACGATGAAAATGAAAACACAGAGAACATACAGGCTCTCTTCAGAAAGATCATGCACGCAAGTTAGGACTTTTGTTTTGTTTTTGCTAATGTTCTCATATATATTACTCTTCAAAATATGGAGAGAATGCTATCAAAAATATTTTGCAAAAAACGTAATACTTGAAGAGAAAGTATTTTTAAGTGCGCCAGAATGGCGTGCATATTGCATTTTTGCAGTTTTCCTTTATGTCATGTTTGGTTACACCTACTACGCAAACTACAAATATGAAAAATTTTAAATATTTTCCACGACTAATAAATTATGAGAACTATTTATTTAATTATGGACAGCATTGAAGGGGTTAAATATTTTGCGTCAAAAATTTATACATGTGGCTCCTTTGACGTTTTGTCACTAGATTTCTCAGCCGTTATTTAAAAACGTTAAAAAGCTACATTTAAATGTATGCCAAATATTATTATTAAAGCGTTATTTCGAAGGATATATAAAGCATTGCTTCATCTCTGAAATTACTTTTTTATGTCACTCCAAACTTGTCCTAAAGTACAAAGTTAAGAGACTTCAAGGTGCAACTAAAAAAAACGCATCTTCGATATTTCGGAAATTTATAATGATAGTTATACATTCTACTCCTGTGTTTATTCATAAAAAGCACATTGCATCATTTTTCTTGCTTCAAAGCTGCAGCGCTGCAAAATCTACCTTCCACGCCGGCATTTTTGCCCATTGCAACAGACGCGATTATCATTTGGTTCCATGTATTTTATGTCTAGATATATATTTTGTGGTGTAATCGGGTACCGGGCTCAAGTTCACGTATTCTACTAATTAAAACAATATCGGCGTTGTTTTTCCGTCTTATTAATTTAAACAATAAGCCTGTTTTGCTCTTTAAAATCTCAAGTTTAAAGAGCTTTAACTGAACTTTTCACACAAAAGCAAGACAAAAACCATTGTAATTGCTACTGCCACATTTATTTTTTTACATGAAGTTGTAGAAGAGGAAGTACAGCAGTGCAAATCATATGCGAATATTTATACTTATATTTGCGATGAAGTGGGAACGTTTGAGCCACCAAGCTTGTTATACACTGCTATTCATGACGGTTGTACGACCGGCAGACCAAGGTAAACCTGGGACTTCACTGGCAGTCTTTCAGTAAGACGTCGGTTAAGATTAAATATATTTGTAATTATTGATCTTAATAAAACAAAAACCAAACATAAAAAATCACTAGTAAAGATATCGAGCGCACTAGTTGACCGCGTTGGCCGGAGAGCGTCTTGAGACATCCGTCTTTTGTACCTCTTCATACCTGACTGACGAAATCCGCGAAGCACTCTCGTGTGCTGCAATAATCCTAACGAGTGCTAGAAAATCGGTCAACTCTGAATGAGGCTACAAAGATGGAGTGCACGAACTGGAGGATTTTGCGCGATCCTCTTTGGGAATTAACATTCCCCAAAGGGGACGTGACCCCATAGGGATGGCGCACTCACCGTCGCTGTACTTACAGATCCTGTTCCTGATCACAACTCCTACCTTTGATGCGGCTCCACCACCGACAGTACCAGCGACGCCTGACGTTCTTCGCCAACAGCAAGCAGCGGAGGATTACCCGACGCACCCGCCAAAACTGGACGCATCGCTACTTTTCCACTGGCAACCTACGGCCACAGCGTCGGCAACAGGCTGCCTATATAACGAGGACCCACGCGCCTATCTATTGGGGCGTGACACCATCGGGATGGCGCACTCACCGTCGCTGTACTTACAGATCCTGTTCCTGATCGCAACCCCTACCTTTGATGCGGCTCCACCACCGACAGTACCAGCGACGCCTGACGTTCTTCGCCAACAGCAAGCAGCGGAGGATTACCCGACGCACCCGCCAAAACTGGACGCATCGCTACTCTTCCACTGGCAACCTACGGCCACAGCGTCGGCATCAGGCTGCCTATATAACGAGGACCCACGCGACTATCTATTGGGGCGTGACACCATCGGGATGGCGCACTCACCGTCGCTGTACTTACAGGTTAGTTATTTAGACCACTGCACTACCTATCGGTCGAGCGACTATTGTTTGTTCGCGGTGTCATGCCCCTTTGACCACCAAAGTATTGGAAAGCGAATTCGCGCGTGCTTTGTATCTTTTTTCCCTTCCTGCTTATCACGTCTACGGCTTCTTGTGGCAGGAGATGTTGAATCGAACCCTGGCCCCGAAACCCGAAGCGCTGATGTTCAGACAACAATCCTAGCAACTGTGCAAAGAATTGAAGAAGGCCAAACACAAATTCTAAGTGAAGTGAGACTACTGAAAGATAAACAGAAAACCACAGATACCAAACTGCAACAGTTATCGGACAAAGTGACAGCAATAGAAGCCGAGCTTGCGCAGTTGAAGTCCCAATCTCCCTCCCTCTTACCTGCTGAAACCATCCCGTCACTGGAATCTAAAATTAGTCATGTACAGGCTAGATGCGACGATGCAGAAAACAGACTTCGCCGTTGTAACCTTTTGTTTTACGGTATCGCGGATTCTGAAAACGAAACGTGGGCCATGAGCGAGGGAAACATTTTAGAATTCTGCATACAAAAACTTAAACAGACCGTAAGCTCCGATTGTGTTGAAAGGGCCCATCGCCTGGGACGTTTTTCAGCGGGAAGAAATCGGCCAATAATGGTGAAGTTTTCCCGATTCAAGGAAAAAGATCGGATCTTAATGTCCGGTCCATTGCTTAAGGGGACACCTTTTGCCGTAGGGGAAGACTTTTCTTTGGATGTTCGTGTTGCTCGAAGAAAACTTCTCCATTTTGCAAAAGAAAAAAATCTGTCTTACAAGCTGACGTTTAATAAGCTAAAAATGGATAACAGGATATTTGTTTACAATCCCATATCAGACAGTGTAGAACAACTGACAGCATAACAGCGAACGAAACAAAAATCTAAGCCCTCCTGTCCTAATCGGGTCTTATCAAGAATCTCGGATAAAACGTGCAATGTTTCATTTTTGTTCACTAACATCTGCAGTGTAATCCCTAAACATGATTTACTATCATCATATCTGTACGATAACGATACCGACGTTGTCATCCTAACAGAGACTTGGCTTAAACCTGGTATACTTGATAAGGAAATATTTGACACTTGCGCAGACTTCAACATTTATCGCCGTGACAGATGTATCAGGAGGGGAGGCGGTATTTTGATAGCTGTCAGAAAAGACATTCCTTCGTGCATAATAAAAATTGATAAAGACATCGAGATGCTATGGATCTGTCTTCATACTTCGTTCAAGAAAACCATAATTGGTGTCTGTTATCGACCACCCAACAGTGACTCATCATTCTGCGATTCGTTTCACGATAACTTAAACCTGATTCATTGCGACTATCCGAAAGCCGACGTATTTGTATTTGGTGACTTTAACTTTCCATCTATTGACTGGTCGACACTATCATCCCATGATAATACTGAAACAAATTTCGTGGATATATGCCTAACTTTCAACCTCGTACAAGTCGTATCCGCCAGCACGCGCGGCAACAACATTCTCGACTTAGTACTAGCATCAGCACCAGACGTAATCACTTCCTTGACCTGCTGCAACGGTTTCAGTGACCATAAAATTGTGGATCTGAAATTAAACTTATCTACCTCCCAAAAGCTGCATACTGTTAAGCTGATAAGAGATTACAGCAAGGCTGACTATGACTCAATTAATAAAAGGCTCCTGCATTTTTGTTCTTCATTCACTGCCGGCTTTCACACTCGTACAGTAGAAAATAATTGGAATATGTTTAAAAATAAATTATCTGCGCTCATTGACGCTCATATTCCCCTTGTTTCAATCCGTTCCGACGTCAGTCAGCCCTGGTTTAATAAAATACTAAAAACGCTTCGTAATAAAAAGAAAAGACTATTCCAAAAGGCAAAACAATCCAATTCTGATGCATTGTGGGCGAGGTACTCTAGCTGCGAAAAAGAATATATTGCCTGTTTAGAAAACTCAAAGAAAAAGTACTTTAATTACGATTTACCTGCTCTACTTAAAAACAATCCAACTAAGTTCTGGAAAAATTTATCGCCAACCGAGTCTCATGATAAGATATCCCTTATAAGCGATTCTGGCCAACTCGTACCCGACGCGAGCTGCCCAACAGTCCTCAATACTTTCTTTACGTCTGTTTTTACAACCGAGGACCTAAGTAATATTCCGTTTGTACCAGAGCTAGACTGCCGTTTTATGGAACCCATTTCAATATCGCCTGCAGGAATTCTAAAACTCATCAATAACCTTAAAATCTCAACATCCGCGGGCACTGACATGATTACCTCTAAAATATTACGTAACACTGCTGAGGTCTCATCAAATATACTTTGCTTACTTTTTGAACAATCATTATCTACCGGATCCATCCCTTCTGACTGGAAGATCGGGAAGATCGTTCCAGTTTTTAAAAGTGGCAGTAAAAACTCACCAAATAATTACCGACCCATCTCATTAACAAGTGTTGTCTCAAAGCTATTGGAACATGTTATTTTCTCGAATGTGATGTCCCATCTTGACCAAAACAACTTTTTTTACAAACACCAGTACGGATTTCGTAAGGGATTCTCATGCGACAACCAACTCCTTGAATTCACTCACGACATACATAGTAACATGGACCTAAACACCCAGACCGACGCCATTTTCTTAGATTTCTCTAAAGCGTTCGACCGCGTGCCGCATTGCCGTCTAATATCTAAGCTCTCCTCACTTCGCATTGACGACTTAACTCTTTCCTGGATCCGAAACTTTCTCTCCTTAAGACAGCAGTTCACCACAGCAGGTGATTTTTACTCGGAGCTTTCCGATGTAACCTCCGGGGTGCCGCAAGGCACTGTCCTTGGGCCTCTTCTATTTCTAATATACATTAATGATCTTCCGCAGTCGCTAACATCCTGTGTACGTCTTTTTGCCGACGATTGTGTACTGTACAGAAAGATCAACAACCCTGACGATCACTTACATCTCCAAACTGATATTGATCGGGTAGTTACCTGGTGCCACAAATGGCAAATGACCCTTAACACAGCAAAATGTAAACTTGTTTCTTTCACCCGTAAACGCACAAATTCAGACTTCACATATTTACTCAACAATTCGCCCATCATCGCTGCTTCTGCTTATCAGTACCTCGGTGTTGAACTAACTTCTAATCTTTCTTGGGTTTCCCACATTAACACGATAACCGCTAAAGCATCCCGTACCCTCGGTTACTTGAAACGCAATCTTAAATCTGCGCCCTCTCACCTCCGCAAATTATCCTATGAAACCTATGTTCGCCCGAAATTAGAGTACGCCTGCGCTATCTGGGCCCCTCACCAAACCTACCTTATTAATCAAATCGAATCCGTTCAAAACCGAGCTGCCCGCTTCATTTCTTCATCATATTCGCGTTTCGACAGCGTGTCACTAATAAAGCAAAATCATTCTATCTGTCTACTGGAAACTCGACGTAACATTTCTCTCCTATGCTTAATTCACCGATTATGCCACAGCCCCGGTGGGACTTGGTTCTTGCATCTGGAACACCTGAACAAGGAATCGCGTAATTTTAACTCTAAGAGTTTTAAGCGCATCTTTGGGACATCATTGTCATTCAATAATTCTTCCCTGCCACGTGCCATCAAGCTCTGGAATGATCTTCCCGAGGCTGTTGTTTCAGTTTCCGACCCAGCACTTTTTCGTTCAGAGTTAACCACATATATTTTAGCTAATTAAAAATGTGTAACGATGTTATTTCCTTATTTTCTTGTGAACTGGGCACTCCATCTATATTTTGCCTTACTGGAGATGTTAACGGATGTGTGTATTATTATTTATTATTTTGTATGTCATTATGTGCTTTATGTGATGTCACCCAGCTGTCCAAATGTTTGGTTTATTTTGATGCACGCAGGTGTGTATTGTTGTTTTTATGGAGTTGGTGTGCTCACTGCCATTCCTTATTTGTGTTAATCAAACTGTATAGTCCCCCTCATGTAATGCCGACAGGCCTTTGAGGTACTTTTGAATAAATAAATAAATAAATAAATTACTTAACCTTTGTCCGCGTTGTGTAGCTGAAGTCCACTTGTTCTATCTTAAAGTAAAACAATCGTTTTCATCCAATATACTGCGAAAGAGTTCTGATCAAGATTTGTATTTTAAGAAAACACAGAACGCTGAAACGGGAGAAAATTAAATATCTTCGAACGTAAGAACTTGCTTCATAATTTGTTGAAATGAAATTTTTCGTACTTTCTATAGTTATACATTTTATGTGTGTTAGCTCCGTAATACTGATAATGCCATGTTGCCTTTCGGTTGTGGTTTGTGCTTGGAATACGTCTTAAAAAAGAAAAGACTAGTATCATAATGAATGCTCGTGTCGCTACATACTTTTTTCTTTATATCCGGAGCGTATTGTTTTTATTGCGTTTATTTATCATGCACCTATTAAGCAGTGAAGTCTCGCGCTACGTACTTTTTCTTTATATCCGGAGCGTATTGTTTTTATTCTATTTATTTATCACTGTATTTATTTAAGCATTTAAGTCTTGACGCTACGTACGTTTTCTTTAAGTCCGTGTCGTATAGTTTTTATTGTATTTATTTATCATGCATTTGATAAGAAGTGAAGTGTGTATGAGTTTATTCGTGCTGATTTGAAAGTAAAATTGGCCGACGAAACTGACCGAGCCATACTTTATGCACGACTCTCAAAGATATCAAACTTCTCGCGCTATAATGAATTTTGAAATAAAAAGAGAACGGTAATGTTTTCTACTAGTTTATTGCACAATTATAAGATATAAAATATATCTTCCCTATATTGGTGTCGCCTTTTTTGCAGGATGTTAAAAGCGCAACACTGATGTAAGATACTAAATTTAAATTGAGTGAAATGCCAGCGCTTATCGTTCTTCAGAGCGTATTAAAATGTAAATTCGGCTAATCATAGGGCTTGTGTGACTCTCCAAGGTTAAAAAATGAAAAATAGATGGATAGACGTGAGTGGATTGCACCGAGAAGTTAAAAGTGACGTGTTTAAAATG